>JAFBJR010000081.1:3924286-4129576 GCA_016785285.1 Brachirus orientalis
TTATTGTTCCTCCTCCAGCAGCCACGTCCCCTGTGCACTTATGACACACCTGAATGACGCAGGTTCTTTGGGGCACAAAAGGCAGAGAAACACGACAAGGCATTACGCAGCAACCCGCACTAGGTCATTTAAAGAAGTCACATAGCCCACTTGTAAAAAAATAAAATAAAAAATAACTCGGAATCAAAATGCAATTTACATGTTATGGCAGCAAACAAAAACTTCACACGGCTACTTTAAAAATGTCACCGTTTTCACAGTCTGTCTATCCATCTAGCAACACATACAATGTTATACATAAATGGGTCAGAGCATTCACACCTTAGGAAAGAGGAAAGCGGAAGAGCTACAGATGTGTGTGTGTGTGTGTGTGTGTGTGTGTGTGTGTGTTCTGGGATAGTGCCCCGTCATTGCCACCTGGCAGCAGCCATTAGGCCGTCTGCCATGTTGGCACAGTGCAGGGAGCTCCAGCAGATGCTCCTGCTTAACTACTCTCAGTTAAAATACCCACACATAATTTAGTTTAACACAGCACAGGACGGCATGTTTTGTTGTGTCAAAGTGAACCCGAGAAACAGTACATCAGCAGATTGTTAATGTTTAAATGATGCATTTGAATAATTGTAAATCACATGACAACAGAGGCCGGCCAAGTGCCTGTTGATAAGTTTAGGTAGACACTCAATCACTGTGATTTGAGTGAGTGATCAAGTGAGAGCAATAATCTCTCTCCTCTCAGATGGAGTGAATTACGAAGGGTCTGAAGCCGCTGATAAGCTTGTTTGATCTTGGCACGCTAAAACCACAATAAAGGAAACAAAGGCCTTTGGAGCTGGGGCTCAGCAGTAACCACAGTTATGGTGAGTGTGCGTAAAAAGATATCCTCACACAGTTCTGAATACAGTGCACCACGCAGATCAAGCCTACAGTATGGCATGTAGTTCCCACTTATAGATGAAAGTTTATTACAAAAGTCTACTTTATGCATCCATGTTGTATGTCCTGATTTGTCCAACTTTTTTATTTTTTATTTTATTTTAGTTTGGTTTATTTTGTGCATTTCTTTTTATTAGGACATTATGCATTTCATTGATTCCATACTGGGGAAATTCAGTTGTTACTTAAATAGATACAGACAAAAAAAAAATCGGATTATTTAAGCATTTTTTACAGTTGATAAATGTTTTGAAAGGTTCTTAAAAAGTCATATTTATTATTACAAATACTAACAGTTTAATCTTCTTTTACCAATAAGCCACAGTAATTAAACAGATGACTGGTTTTAATGTTGAGGCAAATTGTCAAGCCTTGAAGTTGTGGAGAATTACTGAAAGTTAAAAGAAACTTTTGAATAACATTAGAGATAAATACGAATGAACTCCTTGTAAAACTGGACACAAAAATGTAAACTGTTTTTCAACATTTAAACCAGTTACACGTTTTACTGTTGTGGCTGATCACTGTATTTTGGCATTTTTGGGGCTTTTGGGATGTTTAATAAATTAAAAGACAACAATGTGTATTTGAATGGAATAGAATAGAATAGAATGCCTTTTATTGTCACTATACAATTGTACACTACATGTACAATGAGACTGAAAGCAACTCACTCTTCAGTGCAGACGTATGATATTTACAACAGAATAAAATAAATATTAGTGCAAAAATAGTGAATAAAAAAAGGGGGTAGGGTGCACAGTTCGGAGGTAGAAGAGATGGGAAGTCTCATATACTCACTGCCAGAGTAAACAATTGGCAGTGAAAAAGAATAGTCATTATTATGTTATTTGTTTGTGGCTTTTGAATTTCTTGAATGTACATCAACATTTTTTTTTCCCTGTTCCCAAAATCAAGAAATATTAAAACTGTGTTGCACTTCACTGACAAGTCCGCATCTAGTCCTGGTGCTTACTATTATATAGAGCTGGTCAAAAACATTATCACAAAAAAGAAATTTAAATATACAGTATTAATTTATTCCACTAAAATGTCCGATAATAAAGACTAAGTTTTGTTTCTGACTGAAAGTTAAATTATAGGCAGTTAGTTGTAGTTTTTAATTTATATATGGACTGAAATCAACAAACATTTGTTAAACAGAAATATATCTCACAAATCTGAGACAACAAATAGGAAGTGAGTTGTGTCTCAAAGATTGTTTGCACGACATAAACATGCCGATACGGAGTGAATCTCATATATAGAGTTACTGAATAATTTCCCAGCTGTCTATTACTATTAATTATAACCAAAGTAAACTCTACGCAGAAAGTTTTTTTTTATTTTTGTATTAATTAAACCACATCTTCTATTTCTACAGAGTTCTGTAGGAGAATGTATTGCGGATACACTGTTCTGCCTCTCATTCTTTAAACTAAACTACATACTCTGGATTCATAATTTCCTCTAGACACCTTTCTTTGGATCATTCACTCGCTCCGCTGTAACCCTGTGAAGAACAAAAGACCTTCATGTGATTTTGGATGAAAAAAAGAAAGAAAGAAAAAATCCACTTGGTCAGCATAATTTAATGAGACAGAGTGTGAAAGGAACTAAGTGGATAACCAAATGCAGAGTGGGCCTGTGGGTGGGTGTTGGATGAAGTCAGTGATATTTCAGCATCCCTCAGTGGTAAACCTGCTGACAAGGAGGGGGAAAATCTGGGGAGTGAGAGGCAGTGAGGGACAAAGTGTGTATATGTGTGTGTGTGTGTGTGTGTGTGTGTGTGAGGGGCTGTATTCAAGTGTATTATACAGAATGTACAGCATATGGGAGAGAGGAAGAGAGGAAAAGATAAAAGCTGTGTCATTATCTGAATATGAGTGTCCCAGCCTGTTTGGACAGGCAGGATTTGCATGTTGGGTTTTCAGCCAGAGCCCCGGGGCAGGGTGGGGTGGGTAGAGCGCGGTGGGGTGGTCGGAAATAGTCGTCTTCATGGTGTTCTGGGTGTGGCTACTCTGGGAACAGGACTTCTCTTGACAGGGGTCTCACAGGTCAGGTCACTCGTCTGACATCAGGACACAAGATCACGCTGTGTTCACACACCAGTGTCAGGTTTCTTCTTCTTTTTTAACTCTTTCTACCACAAAGACCTGATCTGCAGACAGAAATACCTGCAGTGTGCAAACTTAATATACAGTATTGTAACAATTGTTCAACACATACACATTTTATTTATTGATCATACTACATACAGATTTCTCTCTTTTTTTTTTTGGAAAACGTGACTTCAAATCGTAACCTATTTATTTTAAGTTACTCCAATTTAGACATATAAAGTTAACATATTCTATACAGTTTTCCATGTGGTTTCAAATTATTATGATTTACTGAGAAAAAGAATTTTTATTGTATAAAAAAAGATCACAACTTACAGCAAAGGCATAATGTGGCAAGTGAAATGGATCTTTGGGTGTGCGTGTCTGAGAGAGAGCAAATTTGAAATGTGATAACTGTTTGGATGTGAAACACTAGACGTAGAAATCAGGGTTGTGATGGACTCAGTATCCTCCTTGTCCCTCTTTCTCGGCTGACATGTGAGATTCTTTGGAGGCCTGTGGGTCAACACTGGCCCAGTGTGGTCGAGACTTATCACAGAATGAACAGAACACCGATCTTCTTTCTGACCAACTTTATTTATAGTCAAAGAAGAAAAAACCCTCTGCATACACATTTAAAATAACCCAGTTACAGACGTCTATTAGACAAGAAATACAGGCACTTACACAGAAGTATAAACAGAATTTCTACACACACACACATTCAGACAGGCATGCCAAAAGGGGGCTCCCTTATGGAACAGGACATCCTGAAACTGCCAAGAAAAACACTTGCAAAGACAGCAAGCCATTCCAGTGTTATCCAGTGATTTTACTTTTATGACCAGGAAAAAGTTTTTACATATTTGCACTAGTCAAGAAAAAAAAAAAGAAAAAGAGAGGAATCTAAAATAAAAGTTGAAGCAGCTTTGGAGCAAAAGTATCCACTGGTCAAGTAGTGATTTTAAGCTTTGCATAATTACCAATTTGTGGCTCTTCGAAAAAGAAAAAAAAACACCCCCTGAAGAGAGTTGTTCCAATAAAATGGAGCCTTATACAAAAAAGTGTGTATTGAGCAACAGAAGAAAGTTCTTAGTAAAAGAGAAGAGGGAAGTGTAAACGGGAAGAAGGGAGCTGCGTGAGCACTGTGTGTACCATACCTAGGACTGGGTGTCACAATGTGATGTGTTGCAATAAGGTGTGTACAGTCTGGATTCTCTGGAAATTCAAGAGAACAGAGCCAACTTATACACACAACTGACATCACTACATCTGCATTTACAAATCCTGCAAAGAAAAAAAAACACAGTTCCCCACATTAAACCACAAAAAAACTCTCGGGGGCGTCAGCGTGCTGGATATAAACACCAGGGTCGAGCCTCTGACGTTTCACAAGCAGTTGGGATAAAGGGAAGTGACATCGCCGACGCACATCTGTAAATGGGAACTGATGCTAACGGAGACAATGACAGTAACAGAGGGAGGACAAAACAGGATGCTGGTCAGATGAAAGAGCCCGAAATGTCAGACAGCCTACAGACTGTTGTCGCCTTGCAATCTTAACAGCCAACACCAGTCTGATAAGCTATCTGACAGGCCGAGAGTGAGGGAGACATACGCATGTACAAAAACAACAATGAAAAAAAAAACATAAAACGAAAAAAACAAACAAACAAACAAAAAAAATCCTAATCCTACTTACCACTGACAGGAGAAGAGGAGATGTGAGTGCTCTGGCTAGAGCTGGTGCAGAGCGCAGCCTTCAGCCTGCTCAACAGTGCCTCTCTGTTTTGAATCTACTCAAGTGATTCGTCTCCTGGCTCCATGACTGAGGCAGTGCAACGAGTTCATTTGAAGGTTCAGCTGAGGTAACGGCACAGACGCTTTTCACTGTGCGCTTGAGGCTTTTTTCTCTCCCCCCTCCCGCTCGTGCCTGCTCTAGCGCCCACTGCGCTCAGTCCAGCGTAGCACAGCAGTGGCACACAGAGGGAGAAGAAAATAGCACAATTCACGGGCAATTAGAGAAAGAAAGAAACGGGTACATATGCCGAGAGCCAGCTGACGTTATCCAATGAACAAAAATAATTAAAATAAATAAATAAATATTAACAAAAAAAAAAACGAAGACTGATCACATAAAATGTAGAGATTTGTTTCAAGATCTGCGCATGTGATATCACGCATGAACATTCCTCATCGTGGGTTAAAATGATTGAAAAACAACAACACACAGCTCAGTGGACAAGTGCAGACAAAGGAAAAAACACTTACCGCGACACAGATCGTCTCTGAGCTAAAGCGAACAGCTTCGATCAGCCATACTACAACTCCCAAGCAGACTCCGTGTCTATCAGTGGATAACAATCCGCTCTAATCCATAAAAGATAAAAGAGAGCAACAAATGTGGCAGCCATGCAAACACAACCTTGTATCTCTGTCTGTCTCGCTCCGTGTCTCTCACACAGCCACGCGCGCGCGCGCGCACACACACACACGCTTGTAGATCTGATTCAATATACGGCTGCATCTGGTAAAGTAGCTCCAGGCTGACTCATGTGCTCTCTTCCTGGAAGCAGAACAATAAGGGCAGACAAAGGGACCAGCAGAGTGATTCACGGCCAATTTATCATTTCTCATCCAAAACTACAAAAATGTTGCTTTACTGCCACTCGCTAAAAAAAAAAGTGTCATCTAACACAGAAACATTCATTCACTCATCTACAAATACAAATCTGCGGACTCAATCCTTCACTGTCCATTTATCTGTCTGGTCAATCCATAACTGATGACAAATCTTTACAGTATTAAATATCCCATATGATAAACAATTTTATCATTAAATGAACTGTACAACAGAAAGGAACATGCTGCTCAACAAATAACGCACCGGACTCATACATTACTTACCCAGTAAGAGTAAGAATCCTACTGCTTAAATCCTAGTTTAAAAACAAAATCAAGGACATTCTGGTGACTCTATGTAGTTAAGACTAGTAAGGTTCTTCTAGTGGAGCAAACGCGGCAGCTTTAGGCCTCACTGAAGGCAATTATTACCAGCAGCTTCTTCTCATGTGCTCAGGAGCTGCTCAACACTCCCAACTACATAGGAGACACTTGAACATCACAACAGCTTACACACAATCAAGTAACCCAACATGCACCTACCTTACAGAGTATGGTTGCAGAAGTCACTACCAAATGCAAAATTTTAAAAAGCAACTAAATGAAGTCCAAGTTCAACATGAACATGTTGCTACAATAACAAAAGAGGAACCAGATTGGGACTGATATTAAGCTTCGGATAATAGTGTGGTATCAGCCAGGAGGCAAAGCAGTGATGAGGAAAAGAGTGGTGGGAGCTTCTAGAGTTGATGGTACTGCTGTCTCTCTGCCTTGTCCTACGAGCCTGCTGCTGCCTGCGCTTGGCCAAGCCCAGGGCCATGAAGTTGACAATGGAGCAGACAAAGAAGCATACCATGATGACCACAACCTTCTCAAAGAGCCACGACATCCAGTCCTCCTCCTGCCAGGGACCACAGAGAGAACAGTGAAAGGGAGAAGAGCTTGGTCAGTAAAGTGAGGGCCACCCCCCTTCTTGTCCTCTTCCTCCCCCCCTCCTTAACCCGACACCCTGCTCTCCCTTCTGCTCCTGATGCTGTAGGCTAGGTGGGGATCCAGCTCCATGTGCTGGACAGATAGAGATCAGGGGTAATAAAACACGCAGCAGCCCCCACCGTACTCCCCCCCCAAACGCCCCCACTGACCCCAGCCTGCAGCCTGCCTCCACCAAGTTAAATTGGCTTGCTTCTCTCCTGTAACTGCAGGAGGCTCAAGTTACAAGAAAAAAAGGAACATTGTTCTAGAAATGCCTTAATCTGTCCTTGTGCAACTCAAAGTCTATCCTTTTTTTCTTCACTCTCCTAGTCAGCGCATAAAAAAAAGAGAAAACATTCTCAATGAATCACTTGGAGTAAGACAGAGAGCGAGCGAGAGAAAGAGAGGCAAAAAAAAAAAAAAAATCCTTTGAAAGAGAAACAGGCTACAGCTACAACTGGCTCTTTTTGTTCTACACTGGGGGGTTTTGATGGATTGTCACTGACGGGGGGTGAGGGTGGGGGTGGAGGTTGGCCCCCGCCTCGATCTACAGCCATTGCTGGGTTCAGGCGGAGCAATGAGTGCAAGTGTGTGTGTGTGTGTGTGAGAGACACATAGGGGAGTGACCACATTCACACACACACTCCCAATTGTTAAGATGGAGCATGAGTCAGCACGCCCCGCGCTACAGTAGTACAGTTCAATACAGCGAGTGGAGCCAGACCCCACACTGGCCCCTCCCCCCCACCTTTCTCTCTCTCTCTCTCTCTCTCTCTCTCTCTCCACCCTCTCCTCCTGCCCGCCCAGTGCAGCGCTAACCCACACTGTCACTCTGGCCCGAAACAAGGCTCTGTAATCTCCTGTATAATCACCACAGGTTACAATAAAATTTACTACCTCAATGCCTCTCCTTTAAACTTTAAACCAAAATTGAAATGTAAAGTAAAACTATTAATGTCAAAACAAAAGACACAGGTGAGAGGAGCGAAAAAGAGGGTTAAGTGTGTTTCATGAGAGAAAATGGGTCACAGATTGAAAGGAAGGGCTGAGATAAAGAGAAGACAAGGACACAATAAAAGTGGAGGGAGAAGGAGTGAAAGAGGCAAAAGTAAGGGGGCCACATTCTTTTCTTGGCGTGCACACACATGTGAATGAAGAGAGGCTGTGAGCTGGGGGCCAAGGCCCCTGTACTTACAGTTGGGATCCCCTCTACAGTGTGATGGTGCAGCTTGGCCTTCTGGGCCTCCAAGTGCTCCCTGAAGGGCTTCTGCAGTGCCGCACCCAGACGTGGAACAGATCTGCCTCCACCAACACACACACACACAGAGGGTGGGAGGAAAAGGAGGGAAAGAGGGAGGGAAGGAAGAAGAGAGAAAGAGGGAGGAGGGGGAGGCATGGACGAAAGAACAGGAGAGGGAGGGTGAGGGGGGTGAGGGGGCACAAATCACGTCACATCATTGTTACTCACCAGTCCAATGGCAGCAACAAAGGGAGGCATGCTGTCCTATCTCCTTTACTGTGTCGGTCTCTCCTGCTTCCTCTCTGAGAAGAGAGAAAGACGGAGAGAGCGACGAGTGCAAGCCCTTCACTGGACATCCCCACAAACACGCATATAAACACACAGAAAACACAGGGGAAAATAGAAAGTACACTGTGTCACAGTCACAGGAAATAGTGGTGCTAAAAAACCAAAAAGAAAAAAAGAAAAGAAAAGATAAAAAAGGAAGAAAAAAGTTGGCCGGTCCTCATACAGCAGCCGCGGCATCAGTAGTCACCCACATTCTCCCGCTCTGCTCTTCTCTTCTCTCCTCACACACACTCGGCTTCCTCTCCCTCCCTCCCTCCCTCCCTCCCTCCCTCCTGCACGCACACACACACACCGATGAACCCGTTCAACTCCCCTGCAGTGCCTCCTCTGCCGCTGCAGCGAGGAGAAATGAATGACTTCTCAGAACTCTCACATTTATCACAGACGGTTCCTGTAAGAACTGGTTTCAGCCAATTAATGAGGAAGTGAGTCGTACCCGAGCTGTGTCATCACTGGCTGAGACCTGGGGGGGATGGCCCACAGGGGGAGGGAGCTTCTGTAAGACAGCCCATATTAGGAAACCCTTTACAAGATTTAGCCACTAACTACGAGAGCACTACTGAACCCCCCCATACACACACACACACACACACACACGCACACACACACAAACAGTCAAAGAAGAAGAAAAAAAACGCGAGAGACTGTAGAGAATGCCCTAGAAGAGCAAATCAGTGGCCCATCCCTGGGCTGGAGTTAGTGATTAATCACTAAACAAATACATACTAAAGACCTTCACTTATTCTCTTTGCTGGCTATACAATGATAATTACATTCCTAGAGCCATTGTTGCAAAGCCATCTTTAAATTCTGCCCCATATTTGTTCATGTTCAGGAACCTCGTCAAAGTTTAGACGCATGAAATATCTGATGGCAGGTCTGCGTGGGCAGCCATGTCACATACGGTTGAGTTTAGAGCTGGTTACTTTCTCTGAAGGAGGCAAAGTAATTTCCGTCTTTACCCACCTACACACGTACACACACAGACATGCTGTGGTAAAAAAACAAAGAACAGATCATGTTCAATGATTGAATTTACAACAAAGAAACCTTTTAGTAATGATTAACTTTATACCAGGTAATGATACCTTTTCATGTGACAGGACATAAAGCAGACAGGAAGTCTAACCATTGGGTCATTCTTTAAATTAGACAAAAGAAAATGGTTAAGACTCACAGTATCAAAAATCAAGCTTTTTTTTTTTGGAGGGAAAAAAGGCTTCTCCTATTCCCATCCCCCTCTTCTGAAAATTCCAAGCATCTCTACACTTCAGAAAATTAACAAACGAATTTAAAAACCACATAACTGGAGTGAAAAGCCAACGGTGGGTTTAGGCATGAAAAAGGACATTTCAGAAAAAAATTGAGAAACACACTGGTTTAGCAGATAAAAGCAAACAGGCAAGAACAAAGGGTGAGAGAAACTGTTTTTCAGAAATGGCGGGCAAATCATCCCCTGCACGATGAGCAATACTGAGTCATGAGCCTGAGCAAATGCACCAACAAAGGCGCTCAGAGTTAGTAGTCAAACACGTTTTTTAATGCCTCATAGTCAGGACGCTCTTTCCATTAAAATACTATGAGTATATGCTTTTTGGGAATATTCTTTTTTCACTTTCTACTGTTGGATTTGAGAATTTCTACTTTTAAGTGCTTAAAATCTATCCGTGAGTACCTGTGCCAAAGATCTTTTTAATGTGTACTGTATGTAAGTGAAAAAGGTTCAGAAGACTGTGAGACTGAGATGAAATTACCTTTCTGTTCAGAGGAATTAATTTGAGAATTGTATGTAACCTGTGCACAAGTTAAATATCTCTAATAAAATTGTGTTATATTGTACGGAAAATGTTGAAAATGTTGATCTTGATTTTGAGACCAATTTTGTGAATTTAAAATGTTGCTTTCTTTTCCTTTACCGCACTTTGCACTTAGGGAGTTGAAATTTATAACACACATAAGAAAAACATAAAATGATAAAAATCCTGTGCTTCAGGTGACAGCAAAAGGAAAACTACTCACTTGAACCTTTTTCCCTCAGTGAAACACTGTGGCCTTGAGAAATGTGGAAATAAATCAGTTTGAACAAAACTGTACAGCATTACAGCCTTTTATAAAAAGGATACTCAGACACAAAAAAAAGTTCTTGCTAAATTTCTGTGTAATCAATGAAAAAAAAATGTATGAAAAGTTGTTTTGAAACAAAAAAGAAATCACTAGAGAACAGCACTCAAAATGCCAACTTCTGATATAATTCCAAATTAGTTTCTAATTAAATGTATGAAATTTAAAATGATGAAAATAAGCTCATAGGTTAATTTATAAATAAATCAGTAGGAACAGTAGTAACACAAATGTGCCTAAAGTAATTGTACATTTACAATAGCATTTACGTAAAATAATGCGGTATATCAATTTCAGTGAGGAATTCTGACACATTTCATATGATAATAGTCTTTTTATTTGTGGGTGTGTATTAGAATAACAAATTAATATATATATTAATATATATTAATATCTATGTTTTAATATAGATTTTAAAAGGATAACAACAATGAAAAGTCTTAAAATGTAGGTGGTTTCCCAACAATAAAAGCTTGCATGGGTGCATCCTGCTTTACAGCATTATAACAGTTGTTCTCTAGTTGATTACTAAATAAATTACTTCCAGGAGCTGTGCATAAAGCATAAGAAGCTTAATGTGCTTAGGTTATAAAATGATTCCCAATATACTGAATACATATAATACTTCTTATACACTGTAAGTGTATATTATAAACTGCAAATATTAATAATAAATAAGCTGTGTGAGTGAATTTCAATTAATTAATGGTCATATAGGTAACACTGAGGTTAACTGATATCATGATCAAGTGAACGTAGCGATATCAAGTGATTTCCACTGAGTCACTAAACTAAATTAATAAGTTAACAAAGAAATTAGTCTATTTTTTTGTTGAAACTGGAAGGAAAACACCTTTGAATAAATAGTGAGTTCAAATGAAAAAACAAAAAACAGGGAGTTGACATGTTTCATCCAAACACATCTTAGGTTCAAATAAACAATACATAAGGCTAAACAGAGTTTGACCAGTATTTTTGAAGACTAGCAGCTCTGGTGGAAAGATAGTGGAGAAACTAAATGTACCACCACTGTCCTTCAATGCCAGACAACCATTCACTTTTTCCATTTTTCCAAATCCTCCCCACAGTGGTGATTCAGTACATCTGTGCAACATAAACATTTGAACAAGACAAAAGTGTTTGGAAATTTGTTCAGATTGTGAGGTTAAATTCCACAATGCTACCTTTAAGTTAATTAAGCATTTAAAGTAACGTGCTTCAGTAGAGAAGGCACTAAATTCACTATACTTGACTAGCCTTTCTGGGAGAAAGACACATTTTCAAAGAAAGAAAATGTGTGACATTCTGCATATGCACCTTTGAGTAAAATACTTTTTACTTAGCCAAAGACAACCTCTTCTTCATTTTTCAATGTCTTTGTAAAATGAATTTTAGTATCAAATGCTTCATATCTGTTTGGGTAATGAAGGATTCCTGTGAAAAGAATTCCAGCCCTGAATTAAAAAATACACACAAGTTTCACCTTCACCAGTCAGTATTAAAAATCTGCTCTGTCTTTACACTAACTTGAATCAATAATTATGAAAAAAAAGATATAATTCTTCACAAAATGGGAAAATCAGACATATTTCTCCGTTTCCTGCAGCATGATTCACACAGTGAAATGTTAATGTGTGTGTGTCTCTCAACATGGTTTTTTTTTTTTGGATACACTTTTATTTTCTGCTGCTGTTCATTGAGTGTATTAAGGTACCCTGTGTCTAATTTATAAAAACTAAATTCCACAATCTATGTGTCACAGGTGACCTTTGACCTCTGTCCATTCTGAAGGCAGTCACCTCTAATGGCACATAAACACACACATGATCACACACAAACGCAAGAAATCTCTATTCATTATGAAATTCAAAGGCTCATAAGATCATTTAACTTAAAGACACACACACACACGTGTGCCCTGGCGTTTCAGGCAGGGGATGATAGAGAACAACGGCTCACATGACAGATAAATCCTGCCCAGGTCCAACGGGTTACGACATCATCACAACAACTAGCTTAGGCAATCACTAGTGTTACCCAATGCTCCACAGGGCCACAGTTCACACCTAACATAACAGTAGAGACACTAAAAACCACAAACACACACACTGGGGCTGGGCAGCCCTCTGACCTGAGGTACTGAAACTTTGACCTCTACACCAGCTCTGTGGAAAACATTGATGATCACACTCATTTTCTGTTATCAGTTTAAAACGTAATAAAATACTACAGCTCCATTTTGATTTTATGGAGAGTTTGAATAATAAGTGGAATAAAGGGAGGAGGAGTGTATATCACTTAAGTGGAAGCAATATTTTGATTCATACGGATATGTTGTAAGGTAATCTGCGTCTGTGTGTGTGTGTGTGTGCGTGTTTCTCCTCTGGTTCAACTGGGCTTTTTCCCAGTGACTTCACCACTAAAACATGGAGCCCACTCCTCAACGGAGATCCCCCTGTCGTGGGTGTTTATCACATCCCTACTTCACAGCCATCTGTGTGAGTCAAAACACACACACACACACACACACACACACACACACACACACACACACACACACACACACAGAGGCTATCCTCTCGGGTGCCCACAGTGCTGCCAGGAAATCAGGGACACCAATTATAGCAGTCTATTATTCCTCTCACTTCCCAGACAGCCACATAAAAAAGCCCTCCAACCCCTACGTTGACATGCCCACAGAGATCCTCTTGATCTGGGTGTGGAGGTGTGTGGAGGTGCTGGGTCACTGTGTAATCAGAACCTGGTCTCTTCCACTAGTGAGCAAGAGTTGTTCAATGAGTCAGATGTGAGTAGACACACATCGAGACAAGTCATACTGCTACTTATAGAGTGGCAGTGGCAGACAAAGAGGAGGTGTGGGTCACTGTGGAATATACAAAGAGTCTCCATCCATATACTCTGAAGTCATGTTTGGAGGAAAGACTGGTGGGACAATATTAATCCCACTTTTCAGTGAACACTCAATTACTGGGTGATAACTGCAACTACTGAATTTTTATATTTTATTGGTCCCAAATGTGAAACTTTGCAGCATGTCAGAAAACTATAGCAAAAAAAAGTAGTTAAATAAACACATTAGGACATGTTATATGAATGTGAAAGGCAGAAATGCCACAGAAACACTGTCATGGGCTGGAAAATTAATGACACGTGGAATAAATGAGAACTCGATGCCACTTAAAGCATTTCTGTCAAATTAACACCACATATGTCGCTAATCCAACACAGCAGGTATAGTAAGTGAGCACAAAAGTGAGCATGGGACTTTCTCAACATACAGTGGGACTGTATGGAGTCTGTGTGGTTCATATACACTATGACATGCTGCTCAGACAACCACATTACTACGTTACTACGTACTTGTCAAAAGCCACAACATGCTGTATGTCTTCCGCTTCAAAACGTTCTACTTTGGCTTCTGTATAATAGACAAAGAGGTGGAACTCAGTTTCTTTTTTTTGTGACCGATGGAGTACGTGCCAGATAAAAAAAAAAAGAAAATTACCAAAAGAGATTATAATTATCTAATTCTACTTCTTAATCATTCATACATACACTGCAGGTTTGTACAGAGTAGAAGTTGCGGTTTGAATGCAGACAAGTGAAAGTACTGATGTCTGCAGGACAGTAAGAAGCTACAATATGTTTCAGTGCTCAGATAACTAAACTAAACTAAACAAACTGCAATTTAATAAACAAATAAATAGACCATTTCCCACTAAAGCAATTATGTATGAACATGATCACATGCCAGTAAATTCTGTTTCTTTGAAGTTTGACAAAAAAGTAAAAAAAGTAAAGTAAAGTAAGTTTGTCTGGGATTGTACTAATTAAACATAGCCTCATAATTAAGATTAATGACTTCTCTCTTTATCGGGATAAACACAGATTACTTTTAACTGGATAACACTGAGCATTTTAAAAATAGGAACTATCCCAGACAATACTCCTTTTTATCAGTGACTCCTCACATGTCACTGTTGAGAACAATGTGTCTGTTTTGACTGAGGTATGGTGGGGGCACAGCAGGGCAGAATAGTTCGGCATGGCTGGTTGACTGGCATGATGCAGGTCCTGTCTGGGAAGACTCCTCTCACACAGAACACAAACACACATATACACGACAACTGTTAAAATTGCAACCCACATTATGATGTTCATGGGATTTACAAAACAATACACTTCAGTGAATGATGCTGATTAAGAGCTCAAGGTAACGTCATGTTCCCCCAATAAATGAGCTGCTCTAAAAATGAATCAATGGCGTACTGTTTCCTAAAACAACATACAGGCTGGCTGCCATCCTGATGAATTAATACAATAGCAATCTCACAGCCTTGATCTGAACTTGTGCAGGGATGACTTGATAAGTATGTGTGTATGGTGTGGAACTGAGTGTGAGACTGAAGACCAATACAATGAATCAGGGATGAATAAAGCCTTGGGATACACAGTGTGCCTGAGAGGCACACATGACACCAAACCTGGAACACACTTATCCCTCTGTCTGTCTGTCTGTCTGTCTCTCTCTCTGTCTCTCTCTCTCACACACACACACCAAAGCTACAATTACATTTAGATCATTGTGCACCCATTCATTGAGGGACTCAGTGTGCCACTCGACATAAAACTACGCCTACAGTACACGACCTGAACAATAAGTCTTCTTGAGTGACTGAATATTATTCTAAATGACCGTGGTAAGACCCTTTGGCTCTTACTACCTCTTTATTTCTGTCAGAGCTCAGAGGCCAAGGTAATCAGAACAGAAGTGGGTGAAATGAGAAAATGGACACCCCGCAGAGTCTTGCATTAAATTTTATGATGCTGTATAAAAAGAATGCGGGCTGCGACACGCCACACCATCCCTTAACCCCACCAGGGGTGTCGTAATTGGTGTGGGGGGGGGATTGACCACCTAGGACTGGAGTAGGAAATGGTCTATTAAATAAAAGTCATTTTTAGTATTATTTATTTCTACATATTAATTGTCAGTCCGCAAACTCAAATACACTTACTACTATAAAGGTTAGTGAACTGAGCTGAGCAACTGCTGATGCTGGAGGCTGGAGTACATGTTGTTCCAAAGAGAGCAAATTCAGATTAACAAAAATGGTAGAGAGAAGAAGAATTGCAGAAAACAAAAGTGGACGTTTTACTTTCAGAAGTAAAATGAACATAATTTATATAGTTCAAAAATGGTTTAAGCTAGTATCAGCTAGATTTGAGTCAATGAGGAATCCAGAATAAAGCACATTTTCATAGCGTAGCCTAAATTAATCATCATACAAGCTACCTTGTTATATCAAAGCTTTATATCTTCAAACATGTGGAACATAAAAAGGTCCCGAATTAAATGAGTAAACTCAAGGAACAGTGGTGACTAAAAGTTATTACAATAATTTCAAATCAAGAATTCACAGATGTCTGTAAAGGCAGTTTAAATTTGTAATGATATTTGACCTTTCCCAGTAAAGTAGCATCACATATTTGGGATAAGTGGATATACTGCAACAGCAAAATTCTTATGATAACATTAGTTTAATGCTGGCTTATAAATAAGACCACATAGGCTTTCAGAACACAAGACACGTTAATTCCAGATGATCCACTACCTCTTTCACGGTGTTAGACAAAAACAAGATCACAATACATTTAAAATCTAACCTATGGTTCTATTCTTCACTTTTAAATTGTAAAAATTACGACTGAAACAAGCCTAAACAAGACAATATCATTTAAAATCATACCTTATTTTTTAACTTCGCCTCGGATGTTATGTTTTTGGTGTATTTGTCAGCAGGAATACTCAAATGAAGGTTTGGGGCAAGGAAGAACCAATACATTGTGAAACAGATCCAATACGGAAGTATTTTTTCACTTTCTTAAACATTAGAAGATAGAGGCATTTTAAAAGGTCCAGTGTGCAGAATTCATGAAAACTAAAATAGCAGAAAGAAAGAAAGCAGATTTCAAAACATGGGGGAATGCACTGCTCTCCTCTCCTCACCTTTTCCCAAGCATGTCAGGGAAGTACAGTGTCTTTTGAATACTAGAAAGGATGTTGTTCTTTGAGGATAAAAGTTCCAATTCAAAACACAAGCGCTGGCTGATTTGTCCAGTCACACAGGATTGCAGACTCTGTAAAGCAAAGTACATATAAAAGTCTATAAAAACTCAACTATTTCATTTTAAGCAATTATACATTGATACAAACATACAGCACTGTGCAAGTCTCAATGCACCACATGCCTTGATGTTTTTTTTGTCTGTCAAAATGTGTGATCATTGGATCATTTGGACTGGAATGGTGTGACTGTAAGTTGGTCTTGTACTGTATATGAGCAAACTGTCGATGAGTTTAACTCGTATAACGTGTATGTGATGCTCAAGCATGTCTTGAATAAACCTGGTGTAATAGAACATTTTTACAGCAGATATTTGTTGGCACAGGTTTTACCAGTAACATTAATTAGGGTCCTACCCCAGGTTTAAGAGAGCCACAATCATGTTATTTTTCCAAGTGTTAGGGCAAGACACTTATTTGACACTTTGACCTGTAGAAGCTGTTTTTACTCCCATTATTTTAAAACGGCATACATGTTCCCCATATTTTCTGGATGTGTGCCACTAAAGTGACTGAGAAATAATTATACTGTATGGTCATTAAAGCATTGCTAAATCCAACAAATTTAATAGCAGCCAAAGACCTTTGCACAATACTGTAATTATGAGTTGTGCATTGAATTTCTGTCAATAAACTATTACACACTGGACACTAAGTGTTGGCTGAGGTGCTTGAAGCACCTACTTTTTAATGGGGTTCTAGTACTTTATGGCCATCATTATTTTTTTTTTAATTATTAAAAAAAGTAAAGATTTCAGTTTCAAATTTCTTTAGAAAAAAGGATGAGGCATCTTTTAAGCAAGGTCAAAATTGTAAAATGGTTTTATCTAAATTATCTACAAATATTACAAAGCTTGACATCATTAATCATGTTCTTTGTAATGTTGCTGATGATATGAGACAAGGGGAGTTAATCTAGTAGCAACAAAAACATACAGTATTCTAACCATTCATTTATAGGGAACATTATCTGAAAGAAGCTCAGCATGTGTGTGCCCTCAAGCTTGTAGAAGATTCTATCTATATTGTATTGTTGTTTTTTCATAAATAATACCAGCTGCGATGTTTACTGTTAAATTGTTTTTCTGTTAATCATGAGACGATCAATGATTGTACATGTCTGCAGGTTCATTCGTCCAAAAATTAGGGTTTGTGGTCTGGTGTTCCAAGCATGCGTACCTGATCCCACCTTGAGGATGTGCATGGGGTCGTAACATTGTGGACATGGTGACTGCAACTTAACATCATATAAAGCCCTGTAGACTTCAGCTGTGGATGGGGAAACTATGAACTGGCTTTTAGGGAAGGCGTTTAAATGTGTTTGGGCCAAAGTAGAACTGATCAATGTCATCTCTTTTCATTGGCCTTTGACATTGTTCATGTTGTTGATGTTATTTCTATTGTATTTTATTTTGTTTTCTTTATTTATTTTACTTGATCAGTTTTTATTGCGGTTTATTGTTTGGCTGTTATTTTTATCCACATTTTTATGCCTTTCAATTAGTTTAGGTGTTTTTGATGCATCTTATTGTCCTGTGAGAGCTTCTAGGCCTTATATTGATTGTGTCTTTTATTTATTATTCTGTACAGCGTTTTGGCCCACTTTTATTGTTTTAAAGTGCTTTACAAATAAAGCTGGATTGGACTGGATCTTTTTCAGCACATGTCTCCAAAGCATAAAGTAATAGTGATTAAAAAAGAAATATTTGATTCTTGCAAATTAGTCTACTCACACAAAAAAACTCCAAGCAGGATATTTAGATAAGCAGTGATAGGACCAAAATAACAACAAATAAAAACTGTTATTGTTTAATTCAATAGCTTACAAGTTAAAAGTTTTTTAGATCACAAAGTAAAACTTAAGCTGATAAACAGGCTGTACTTTAAAAAAAAGATTTTTTGTTCTATATTATTTATAGAACAAAAAATCCTACCTAGTAAGAGATTTTTAACTCTTACAAAACAACATCATTTACTTTAAACCCAAACAACAGGATTTAATGTGAAACAAAGCTAATTTCTAACTGAGCAGAGGTGTGTGTGGTATGGCTGTTCAAAATATGTAAAATACAAAAGAAAGAGTTGTCACAAACTTTCCTCTCTAGGTGAAATACTATATTAAATGAATAAGAACAGAAAAACTGAACTACAGTAAATACTGAGAATAATTCTCAGGAGGAAAACTCCTCTGAGCATTTTCACATCTTCACCGCCTCTGGTTTAGAGCAGAAAAGTTTAGAGTTAATTGTCTGTAACCTCAAGGGTGCTATAAATGTACAGTATGAACCATACCAAAACTATTAAAATACATCGCTATTTCTTGACAGAAAAGCTTTTTCTCAAGCATTTGAGGTTTCTCCCTCAAGAAAATAGACCAAGTAACGCAGAAAAATATCCCAATTTATTCATTGATGACTAACTTTACAACTTTAGAGTATCTGGTTATAATAACCTTATATTCTTGCAGTAGTAGCATCACTACAGTGCATATACTGGAAAGTTCCAGTAAGATCCAGTCTCATACAACCCCTGGCTGCCCTGCTCTGACCTGTGGCTTTCCTCTGGCCTCCCCCTGAGCACAGTTGCATGCTATGATCCTCTAATGCCAACACCCGTCCGTGTGTGGCAGGAACAGCCATCTGCAGACTCATTGTACTGGTAATGTACTCCTGCTGTAGAGATGGACTCAAATGGAAATGGTGCATTCTCATGGAGATGTGCGAGGTTAACCCCAAAGCCATGGCACACCGGTTTCTACTGGATTACCTTCAAGTCTCAACTCTTCCACTCTGCATCTCAATTGCTTTCTCCACGAGAGCCTGACAGCTATAATCCCTTTGGATTTGTCAAAGTCAGTATGGAGAGGAGAAGAGTCAATCAAGATGATGGATTATTAAGTCCTAACAGTCTTATAAAATACCAGTGAGAAACTAGGAGATTCAGGTGAAGTAGCATCTCTCTTTTTCCGGTTCCTTCTATTTTTACAAACATAATCTGTCTCACACCTTGGCCATATCCAGGTCTCTACAGAACCCAAATTAATTCCCACACACAATACGCTTTCAGAAAACATTGTTTGAGACTGTTATTGACAATAAAAATATTAGATAAAAACACTACTAAAACAACTGTGTATAAAAAAATATAACAGAACCTTACATCTGATATGGAGCTCAAAACCTCATCTGAACGAAGATTTTGTTTTGAAATACAAAAAAAAGTGTTGAGCAGCTTAGTTCTCGTCACAGTCACCACTGACAAACAGGAAATGTACTGAGGTCCTGCACACTCATCACCACTTCAATGCCAAAAGCACCAAATTGCCCCATCCCTACAGCTGCTAATTGCAGAAGACTTTTTTCCTGTTCACATATCATCACAAATTGTTCTTGAAAGAGAGGCCTGAATCAGTTTGCAATTTCAGACTAATCACAGTGACTCACAACAGATCAGACAGGGAGACTGGAGGCCCAATCTGCAAGTCAGACACAGGAAAGCTCCATGTTATCTTTCGGCATGCAATCAATGATTTTAGGCTTTTGCTGCTGTAAATCACCACCTCAATGTGTGGGAAAAGCCCCAGCTGAGGTAACATAAATGAGGATAAGAAAATTTAGGCACATATGAGATTCATCTATTGAACTTACTTCTTCTACATCAAGCCTAACAGCAGTGGTTTCACCTTTATCTATCCTATGTTTATCTTGGGTTAATGACCCCACTTACAAATTCAACGAAATTAAAAGGAAAGTAAGTGGGAAAAGGCAGAATGCTAGTCATAAAGAATAATATTTTACTTCTTTTTTGGGATCGTTCTTATTTTTTTTATTTATTTATTTTTTCATTACAAACAAATGTACACATCTATTCGATTTAATTTAATCCCAATGTTGTAAAAAGTAATGTAAATGTAAAGGTAATGTAAGTAAAAAATGTATATTTTTAGGCAAATCTACACACTCTAAACACTTTTTTAAAAGACAAAACAACAACTAACCCTAACAAAAAAAACAACAAAAAAGAAACAAACAAACAAACAAAAAAAAATAAAACAAAAAAAATTTCTCTTCAGACTTTGCTTAGTGTAAGATTTTTCTCCAGACTCCAACAATGCCCAGGTTTGACACATGGATTGTGTTGCAGAGGAGACATCAGTACGTTAGTCATAGGATGTAAGAAACCCAACAAGTCTGATCAGACACGCAGCTCCATCTGACCTGGTTATCAGATTTTGTTATCATCTAAAAGACATCTTAGGAGAGGTTTATTGTGATTTTGTGGGAGGTCAAAGCAAAACTGCCTTTATTAATGTCCAACTAGTGCCGACAGTAGGTTGTAGTTTTAACCTTTGCATGGTGAGAAAACAAGAACTGACACATTCTATCCTAAACACACAGTGATTTGAAAAGCAGTTTAAAAAAAAGAATACTATACTTGATCAAACAACTTATTTTTACACTGCTTTGGTACAGCTGTAAAAAGTAATATCAGAAACTCAGAAATGAATAATGGAAACTTTAAGTCACTTAAGTGCAACATGTCCTAAAAAAGGTAATCTACTGTTTGTCTACATTATATTTGCAGCTAATAAAAAAACAACCTCTCAGGTGTTACTCATTGTTCTAACGGAAATGGCTGCTGATGTTTTAGAACCTTGCGACGTTCAAGCCTCACATAAAACCCTCTCCTGTCAAACAAAATTTTAGTAACAAGCTCTTTGCTTTTTGTTATCCATTAAATAGTGTTTGAAAATGTCAGGCAATGTTTCTTTAAAAAAGCCCTGTTTGAAATATAGATTCTTTCAAAATTAGCAGACATAATGAATATACCATGATGCATAATTCAAGTTGTCCTAAATTCAATGAAAGTCACACGATAAAACTACATATCTTTAGTTACTCAAATGTGCTCTAAAAAAGCAAAGGCCTGCTTAAGACACACACACACACAGGGATCTAGTCCCCAGATGTACCGTATGCTTTGTGTCACTATAAAATTCATGATCTTTTTTCCAAAAATCACTGGTTAGACTTCAACAACAACTGTAAACAACTGTTCTTTTTCAGTATCTAATTTCATTTATTACAAACAAGTTCTGTAAGGCCCTTCCACTCAGAGAGGTTACTGTCACTGCTGTGAGTGTGTGTCTATAAGTCTCTGTGTTTCCATGTGTACCAAATATCTGACTTGCAAAAGGCAGGAAATGAATTGTGTAGTATTTTATTATTTCACGTGAGACTGAAATCCTCATGGCCAAGGTCCAACAGTTACTTCAGTCGCTCATGAGGACAAACACTGTTCTCTCAGAGGCCTCCTGAGGAATCAAACTTTGTATTTTCATTAAAGTAAAAACACAGAGTTCAAGGAAAAAAAACACTGATAAATGCTGACCATTTTTAAAACATTTCAAGTATCAATCAAAGACAGCAACGATTTTATGAAAGAATGAGACGGACAAAAAGAAAAGAAAATTAAGACTCTCCAAAAACAATCAACAGCTGTGAGGACATGACTCAGTTGTAGAAATCAAATGCTATGATAATCCAATGAACTGAATAATTAAATAAACAAATACATAAAAGCGGTAACTCTTTTTGCATTTCATACGAAGGTATGAACTCAGACATATGTTTTTTATTAAATAATTTGGGAAAGGTAGTTTTGAAAATGTGCAGCTGTTCATTCAGGGCATGCACAAGAACTGTGTGTGTGTGTGGATGTGCGTGTGCATTGCAGTGGGTGGGGGAAAGCTGTATTTTAAGATTATTTTGGAACACCTGCTCAGTTAACACTGGTCGGTTTGAGTGTGAAGGGTTAAAAATGAAAGACTGTCACTCATTCATAAGGTGATGCGTGAGTGAAAGTGAGAGTAAGAGGCACCGAGAATGAGACACAAAGGTGGAAAGGCCTCAGTGAGGAAGGAAGCTGACGGTTAACAAGTTGTGCTGGGGGAAACTTCCTTTAGAGAAGAAGCGGACAGTGAGTCAAACTGAAACCTGTCAATAACCAATGATGTGTCGCTCTGAGTCTGCAGCTCAATGAACTGTGACTGCAAGAGGGGACAGGTCTTTCACAACACACACATACATGCAAGCATGCACACTAACCTTAACGTAACCACAATTCAAATCTTAGCCCTAAACTTCACCGGTTCCCCAGAATTGAGGTTCTGCCTCCAGGTTTTGGTCTCTGGTTTTACAGCATGGTCCTTTCACACTCTTTGTAGAATAAGTTACAAAGGAGTTGTTTTAAATATGAATATAGCTTATTCTACAAAGAGTGTGAAAGGACCATGCTGTAAAATTTTAATACTGTAAAAATTATTATGCAGCAGATGATTTAAACATCATCTTTGATTGAAGACTTTTTTTTTCATTCAATTTATTATAGAGACAAAGTAAATATCCAAACAGGCAAGATGACATTGGAGAGAGCTGATGCAATCTCATCGCCTTATTTCAACAAGTGTGAGAGAGCGAGAGACCAATAGTGCATGAGTGTGAATATGAATTATGTGTGTGTGTGTGTACGTGGGTGAGTGAGCGTTGTAAATGGCACTCCCACCAGCAGGTGTGTTGAGGGCAATTTCCAGCTGCAGCCCCTGGCATCTCTACAAGGACACCCATCGTAGCACTCATCAGCATACACACCCAGCACCAAGGCTCTTTCACAACTTCTATTACATCCAGCCTTTGTTTAAAATTAAAGGCCCAGAGGCTGTGTATGAGTGCAGATCTTACACTTTGCATTTTTCTTTAAAAGGTTTTAGTGGTTTTACAGTTTCAAAACCAGTCTGTGTCTTCCAAGCCTATATCTTAATGTGGTCTGTACAGCATCCTTGTACACCGAACTGAGCTGTACAATGATGATGTTTCAGCTGGGCCTGCGAAAATACTGACAAGTCAATTTCCACTGATAAATCTCCAACTTGAAAAACACAATTTCTTTTTTCCCCTAAGAGCACCCAGGCCTAACACATGAAAAACCCTATTTTATCACAAAGATAAAAGTCTCATCTACACACCCAGAAGCAGCTCTTTCTTTTGGCTTGTGCTCCCTATGAGATCAGGTAGACAGTTAATAACTATGTCTATGTCCATGCTAAATCAAAGATAGAGAGGAGAGGAGGTTTCTGTGATAGACAAGAGTTCATCTTGTCCTGTGAAACAGCCAGAACATGTTCATGCCCATAGTCATCCAGTGGAAAAATCCCAGCCATTAATCACTGCGTAGACTACAGACGAAATAAGGAGCCAAAATGAGAACAAAGTGGGACAAAACCTTTGTTTTCAGTTACACACAAAATATTTTAAGAAACAATTCACCTTTAAAATTTGCCATGTTTAATTTAAAGCCCCCCTGACTCTGTGTGTCATCACAGTCAGAAAAAGCAGGAGGCGGCAGATGTCACAGAAAGGAATATAAATGACCTAAATAGAACATGCCACCCATAAGGTCCTTCAATTGTAAAATTCTGTGTCACGCGCACAACAGACACTGACAGGTACACACACATACACACCTTACTCATCCAATGAGGGAGACCGTCTGGACATTGTGCCTGCTCAAGGTGACGATCACAAAATGTTTCTGTATGACAAAGACGGAGAAAGATCTAGTCACTTACTGAACCATGAGGTCAAAGCATCGTGTGCATCATAGTTTGATCAGTAGCACACACCCACACCATATACCAAATATCATTATTTCCAAAAGTCATGCCAGACCAGTCTAAGCAGCCACAAAGAACCCCCTTTGTCATGATGGGCAAGAAATAAAAGCCCTAGGTTCTATGACACACCACTGACACAGTACACTAGGTCAGCATATCACACTGGCTGTCATCATAAGCGTGTGTATGTGTGTGTGTAAAGGATGGATGATAGAAAAGTGGAGAAATCAAAGGTGATGTGTCATTGCTTTATAGGGGGTCAGGACGCTGGCTCTGGCCTGGTCTGATTCTTGCTTAGTCACTAGGCCAGAGAGGACATACAGGCGACCGGCAGCCATTCTGGCTCTGCTGGCCTTGTGGAGCAGGAATATGTGCCAAAAAACTGACCAGATTTTTCAAGGTCCTTTACTTGCCCTCTGAGTTGTTGTACGCTAGTGTATCCTTATACTGTAAACAAACATGTTTTGGCAACTAAAAAAAGTAGGTTGATCCAGTAACATCTAGGTTGCCGTCAACATGCCATTAGAAAGGCTTAACCCAACAGAGCTTTTGGCGGGTCCATCATTACAAACTTGTGTTGTGCAGGAAAGGATTGTTCAAACCCACAGAACCTTATTTTAAATTCTAGTTCAGATCCACAGGCTTCCAAAGACACTAAATATATACTACTGAATTACAGGGAAAAGTGTATAAAATGATACACAATACATCTAGAATTTTCCATTTTATGCAATGATGGAGCCATAAAAATGTCATCTTACATATGAATATTTTACTCAATAAGAATGCATAGCTTCAATTAGGGCACTGGGGCACTAGCAGAATATATTGGACATTATGTGAACCAGTATTTTATAACATAGGGTTGGGTTTGAGATGCTTTTGCAAAATGCTTAATGTACAAGATGAAAGCAAATGCTTCTTTGTGACAGGCTGATCATATCTTTACTTGAACACTGAGATACTGTGGGCAATAACTGACAGATAATACTATCGAGATTTACTGGATGTGAAAACTGTAAAACTCTCAGATGCGTCTTGACTATGAATTTTAATACTCAAAACATAAGAATTTCTTATGTAATTTGAAAATCTATAATATAAAATTGATATTTAAACAATATATGTGCCATGTGATGATACATTATTATAGACTATAGCCTTTTACAATAAAATGTGCAGCCTCTACTTTCATGCACTGCACTACTGTGACATGCAGACACTACACTAAGATGTCACAATGAATGCATTATTCATTTCATTAAAACTGTGACAAGGCAGTGTTCACATTATAAAACTTTTCATGAGGTTCTTAGTACAACAGGTTAACTCAGTCTAAATGTTGACAATGTGACAAAAATAACAGACACATGAAACTGAACTTTCTAGAGACAACAAAATGGACACAGAAAAGCTGAATTATGTGTCTGCCTCGAAGCTAATGGTGACACAGAGCAGACTTCATATTACTGATAAAGCTGATGAAAGTGACAGACATCCCTGTCATCACCACTTTTTCACTCTTACACACAAGGGGGGAACATGTCATCAGTTCTCATTATTATTTACACAATATAATGACTTATCCAGAACCACGAATCGCATTAGGAGAAGTGACAAAGTAAAAGAAGTGAAATGTTGTGTTTTTGTAACTGAGATAATACGTTGATTCAAGTGTCAGAGGGTGTAGAGTAACTTTCTCTGACTGTATTTCACTCTTGCAAAATGAAAGGCTACTTTCTCTGGCACACCTTTACTCCTATCTCAAAATCGTGAAATGAGTATAGAATGACAACAGCCAAAGCTGCATCACAATCCAGCTGATGATTACAACTCAAGAGCTTGACAGGTGTAATAGGTGAAGACAATTCAGAATATAAATAAGTAAGTCTTTTCATAGAGAGTGATAAAAACACACCTGAAGCACAGGTACAAACCCTGCTCTCTTGCTCTCAAACCCCCTTTGTTCTTTCTTGGCCCATGAAAGAGAACAGCACCTGCTGTTCACGAGCCTTCATCTTATACTTGTTGATACTAAACTACGGAACCATTTGCATTATGAACAATATGTGAGGCTGAAGAAAATGAAACCAGGAGGCACTGGGGGACCCAGACATGCTGGAGGGTCCAGTCAACTCTTTCTATGGCATGGGGAGGAAGGCACCTCTGTCAGAAGAGGCCTCTGGGACTACATGGGTATAATCTGGTCCTGTGTGTGTGACGGTGTTGGCCATGCCTGCAACCCCCACTTCCCTCCACCCCATCTCTCCTTTCTTTCTACATCACCTCCCACAGACAATGTTTATCTGCTTTAGCTCACACTCACTAGGTTCACTGCTAACCCCTCCACCTTTTTTCCTAGTGTGGTGCAGGACAATGCATTTTGCATATGCTAAGGAAAAAAAACTAAGCATTTAACCCTTCCTCTCTGTGTCACAATGAGCAAACCCCAGCTTTTGCTTAAAAACAGAAAGTTGAGCCCCTGACGGTAATCACAGACATACTGCAAATTCCTGGACGCAAATTGAGGATTTTCCAGGATTAGAAGAAACATTTTGTGATGCCAAGTCTCTTAACAGCAGTTTCTTAGGGTTAGGATGGATGTCTTGCTCACCCATAAATTCTCAGTGTGCTGTCGTCTGACCAGTCTACTGTACAATGCACTAGGGCTGCTGCAGCTGCAGTCACAAAATGGTTGACTCCCTCTACTATGCCTCCACAAAATGGCCTCCTCACTACAAGCTAAGTACAGTAGTAGAGATGCCATACATGAGTGTAATTCATTATCAGTTACACAGATCCCACTGAACACTGATGATGAATCTCAAATTTAGACACAAAAAAAGAAAGAGAAAAGATGGAGGACAGAAAAAGTACTACATACTGAGTGCTGTCACACCCTCTTTCACAAAATCCAAGTTAAGCTTGTATTTTTTGATGAATCTTTAATATATATTTAAATTATTAAATAGAGCTTGTCTGAATGCAAATTTTGATTACTTTTTTTGAGAATGAGATTCACCAAAAAAGTCCAGAAAGTCACCAAAAAATGTCGACATTGTTCCTTCCAAGTCAAATAAAGAATATGGCATCTGTTGAAAACAAGTGGATGATTAGACTTAATAATAAATAGATGAAAATATAAAATGCATTTTTAAATACATGCATTATTTTCTTTTTTTTTTTTGCAATGGCAGTCTCCCCATCTTATTACCTGGGTATCCATTCAGATGGTTGCAGACAATGCCATGAGAATCTGTCACTTTTAAAAAGTACAATTTATATTATTTTTTGTCCATATACTGAATATTTAAGAGTTCTAATTTCCTCTGACTTGTGTACAAATACAAATAAAAGTTAGGTTAGGTAAGGAAAAAAAAATATGTAGGCTGCTAAACATCATATTTTTGCATGAAGATTATTTTATGGGGGGAAAAGGGAATTTTACTCACAGAGGCACAGGCCATAATTCTAAGAAACCCAACATTGTGGATAGGCTTCTGCACTGATACTTCTCCTCTTGAGGCAAAGTTCTGAAAAAGTGACAAAAATATGTGATTAAACATTCAGCACAACCTTGATGTTAAGCTGGTGGAGGTCACATGCATAACATAAACTTTACTGTAAATCTATTGTTATTCACAGGTCAGGTCTATGTTGCATACTTTCACAAAATTGCAAATTATTAAACAATTATTTTGTTTATTTTATTGCTGTACTTTCCATTTGAAATGTCTTTTTAAATATTTGATTATATCCGAGGCTACCGATTGAAAAGATTGATTGTATTTCAATTATATAAATATTAATTTATAGTAAATTTCAGACAGATGAGGGAAAATCAATTATTTGCATTCTGAGCCATTTTTTAACAACAAAGAGTTTATATTACTTTTTTTTCAAGTGTTTTCCAAGCCTTTATGAGGCAGAGGGAATATCAAGTGTGTGTGTTTGTGTGTGTGTGAGTAATATGTGTGCAACAAGCTCAAATGTTTTTAAAGGGATTTTAGTAACTGATTTTAAACCTATCCAAATGTCTTACCAAAACAAATGAAGAATTTGGGACAACAACTTGATTTTAGAGAACATCACAACTAAAAATCTGCTCTGATTTTTTCCCTCATCTCTGAGTGTTGTTTTCAGATTGTTCACTCAATTCTGCCTGTACACTGATATTGAATCATTCCATTTTGTATCTAAAAACATGTTGGTGTAGGGAAGAAACGAAAAATATGAGAAAAACACATTTTCTTCATTTGTGCTAATTTCTAAAAGAGTTAAAAGGAACAGCAGCTGTGACAGAAGCTTTTCATTCTTCCTGTCCTCAGCAAAATATTTGAATTAATTAATAAATAAGATAGCAACTGACAAACCAAATATGTATACCCCCAGAAACTACATATACAGTAGAGCAAACTTACAAGCTTAATTATTTTTATTTTAATATAATGGGCATCAGAATGAGCTTCATTTGGGTAATTGTTCAATATCAGTTTCTAAATCTTTCCTAAAATAATGTCAAAATTTTAAAAATGTTCAAACATTCTTTTTACAATATTTAGATAGCTTCTATTCTAATTTAATCAAATCTTGCTAAATAAATATGAAAGTAAAATACTGGTGGGGAAATAACTGATAACATTTATCATACACAAAAAACAATAACTAAATAAAAAACAACTTTTCAGAGGAAATTGCATTTATTAAAATATATGAATGAAAAATATCAGTTTAAATGTCCTTTCAAACAGAGTTCACAGCAGAAATGACAATTCACCTGCCACATAATGTAACAGAATTGTAAGGCTTAGCTCTAAAAACTGCCTCTTCATTGTAAACTATAAACTGCAAACTAGTTTTGTGTGTACGTATCAAAACTCTGGTGGAAGGTATTAATTCCATTGTCCATTGTCACTGGGACTGTGAGGAAAAGACAACAGACTTTGTTGATTTCAGTGACTCACAGATTCTTACATTTTTTCTGCAGATCTTGCTCTATCCTTCCTGACAACTCCACAAAAGCCTCTTTTCAAAGCATTGACACAGATTTTTCCCCAAATAACCTTTCTGGAAAGAGGATTAACTTTACTATGAGTTCTGGGAATATAGGAAGAATGTAGATGGAAAAAAAACTGATAGGGACTTTTCATATTTTGGAAGAATATGTAGGTAAATTTAATAATTATTGCTTCCATAGAGTTGTCACTGTAAAATTTAATTGATGTATTATTATGAGTAATTTTCTAAGTAATTGTTTGATTCTGGGCTGATATAACTTTAAATGTATAACTTTATTGTTTTAGTTCCAGGCCTTGAAATACTTCTACATTTGTTTGAGCTTTTACTAAACTCTATAATAATGAAAAGCAATACGATATTTTTCGTGAAATATATACTTTTTTGATTTATCATAGTCTGCATAACATTAACTGTTTAAATCGTAATCTTTGCTAATATTTTTGAGAATAAAAACAAATGTGTGTAATGCATTCTGACAGATACTGTATATTGTTAAACTTTTAGCATTCAAATTGTAATATATATCAGATGCTTTAATTAATGTATTTTTTATTGTGTGCATTAAGTACATGAAATTATATAGTGGTTTTTATTAATCAATTTTTTGTGCCTTTTGTATGAAACTTCAAATGTATTGCGTAGAATATTTTAATGTAAAAAATTCATTTATTTTGTTTCTCTTAAGAACATGAAGGCATTTGTTTTAAAGAGAGTAATTGTTGATACATTTTGTTTGGTAAAATTGACCTCAGGATTTTAATAAAATTGTTTTTTGATAATGTTTGTGTGGAAAAGGTTGTACAAAATATCAATGACATAAATATCCTTGATTAATGCTTTTGAAAAAATTCCTTTCTATCATAAAATAGCAGAACTTTGAGTGTGAGTAAGAAAAATAAAAACTTGTTTCATCCAATTTACTTGTAGAAAGTAAGGCCTCTGTTTCTGTACTACTTAGAAACGATGAGAGAATCAGAAAGGGGGCTGGCAATACATGATCATACCTAATATGGTCAACAACACCAGTACAGTTTTGAAGACATTCTTTATGGGGTGCAACCCAGTAGACAGGAAATTTGAGAGACATGGGAGGTCCCCTAATAAGGTTATAGAGGGGGGAGCAAAAGAACACGCAATCTGATTGGTTCATGATTTGAATTTCTGCCTTCCCTGATGTCCAATCATGATGGTTTCTCCTTGGACGAGCCTGTAGATTTAATTCTAGTCTGTCCCTGTGTGTGTGTTAGAGAGGAAAAGACAGGGAGGAATTTGTATTACTAGTTTACATCTGAACCGTTGGAGAGTGTTTCTGAATCGGGGACACTAGATGTTCACTGGAGTTGTAGCACAGACAAAAACAATTTGTGCCATGGCCTGCGAGTCCCATTCATTTTGTGATATCACGACACGTGCATTGTTAACATTAGTATACAGTAGGCAGCTTTTCATGAGCAAACATGAAAATATCCCCATGGTGTGAACAAAGGGCCCCTGAGGAGGTAAAGGGGAGGGTGTAACAGTGTGTGTTTGTGTTTATGAACTTGCCAAGGGCTGCCTTTCACTTCCCAAACCCAGACCCCTCAACCATCCCATCACTGGTGGCATGTAGGGCTGAGCTAAGCAGAATACTACTCAAATTTGATGTGATATCACTTTGGATTGATGATTGGACTGGCCACATTCTTGTCATTGAGTCTCTTACCAACAACAGAGTCACTCGTCAGTTCTACCCTTGCTGAAAATTCTTCCTCTGGCTCTGTGACCATCTCGTTACTATTGCTACACTGCCCCCTCCATCTCCCAATGATTCTTAGTGGTAATGCTCCGTTATGTTTGTTCTGTCCTCATTTAATTATTCATTTTATTTTATTTAATTTTTTTATGTTCATTTCACTCCACATCCTGGAGTGAAATTTGAGGATAAACTTCAGTTAGCTCTACATTTATCCTTATGGTTTGAATGTCTATGTTTACAGTTTCCAGGTGCCAAAAATTAATAGAAAAACATGCAAGAAAAATGTGAAAAACTGTTTTTTAACTAGTTCCAGAAACCCTGAACCATTAACAATTTAATTTTAAACAGCATTCTTTATTTATATTGGTGTATGTCGATACACTGAATGTAAACAGGGTCAGTTCCAAGCATTCAAATTTTTAAATTATGGTTTTGTCTTCACCTGTTTTTCATCTGAAGTTTATTATTGCATATGATATATTTGTTCCTTATAGACTTTATTGTTAAAAAGCTGGCAAAGGAAACATGTTTTCAGTATGGCTTTGGATGAAGTGGCAGGGTAGAGTTCGAATACAGACAAAAAGCAGGCAGTGACAAGGAACCTCTCTCTATGTGGAAAAAAGTGTCAGTGAAGGAAAAATCTATGCATAGCCTATACACAAGTCAACACCCACACACATTTTTTTCACTGCTGCTCTCTGTTTTCTTTTTTTCTCAATGAAAGTCTTTCACACTGAAAACACACAGCTCCGGAGTGGCGATGAGCCCCCCAACAAGAAAACGGTTAAAGTTCATCTCATTGACTCTTGACAAGCCCGCGCCTGCGGCTGCACTCTCTGACATAAGAAGTGGAGTGATTACGGAGTCCTGATGTATTCAAACCTACAGTCGTCTTTCAAGAAAGGAAAAGCTACGCATTCATTTTATCTGGCAAGCACACACACACACGTGCACACACATACACACTAAATGCAAAAAAAAAAAAAAAAATGCACCCCTGAGTCCACGTTGACAAATTCTTTAACAAGCTGTGGTTAAAGGGAAGCTGGTTTTACTCTGACTCACCCCCTCCTTTCAAACAGTTTACTGGAAATAAAGAGGGAGGAGGAGGGAGGGGGCACTTTCAGAGAAGTCACATGACGGGGCCGGGCAAACCACAGCACAGAGAGCCTTTGAGTGCAGTAGGCCAGGGGGGGAAAGGCAGGCATACGCCCAGCGCAGATGGCCCTGATTTGAGTTACAGGAGATACGATCCTGGGAGTTGGCAATCAAGAATTCACAGCCCGTTAACCCTTTGTGTTACAAGTGGAGGTTACAAGCAGTCATGGACTTGATCCATGCAGGATGCTTTACTGAAGATGAAGATTCCACTCCAGCACAATGAGTGCTCTGGTACTGAGCTAAAGATCTGAGGGGGGGGGAAGCTGATGTTCATTACATCAGCGTCTGGAGCCGTTAGAAAAGGCATGACTTCATTATTCTTGAATAGCTCTGTTGAATGAATGAGGGAAAAAAAAACCCTGGATGCTCTGGTACTGTGCATCACGTGCGCTTGTGGCAGGAAGTTGGCACATGCTCTCATAGACTGCGAGAAATTCCACTGGGTTTAAGTCAAACTGCTGGCACCTAAAAACCTCTGAGGATGTAGTCAGCATCTTGATCCAGCTGTGATCTTACAGAGAGGAAAGAGGTACATTTGTGTATTTGTGTGTGGGCGTATGTTGAGCAGTTCACAGCCCCAAAATTAACCACTTCCTACCAGAGCTCAATTATACGATTGTATAGCTTCACCAATCCGAGCACAGTTTATCTAATCCAATTCCGATGAAGACAGTTTCCACTTTTGTCTACTACAAACTGATTATCAGCTTTTAATCACCACCTCAAATTCACAGCGAATTAATAAAAAGCTAAAAAGTGGACTCGTGAAAATCAGTCAGGGGTTGCGGGATCTCCTTAAGTGCAAAATGGAACCATGAGAACATCCAAGAAATAGTAAAAAGCTGTGCAAGGGTGAAAAAAAAAGTTTCCATGTGTGGCAGGTCCTCGCTGGTGCAAGCAACCTGTCTCCAGATGCAATCCAATTACACAAGCACACATTACATACATACATACACATGGTGGCCAGACACCACCAGAGAAAGCAAGAGAAAGACAGGGAGCGAGAGAGAGAGAGAGAGAGAGAGAGAGAGAGAGACTTACAGTGGGAGAAAATCAGTGCACGAGAGAATAAGAAGAGAGGGACGAAAAGAAATGATGTCAGAGAGTGAGAATAAGGCAGTGTGCGGAGACAGCAGCGCGCAGCTTCACTTCTAATCTGCCCTCACATGGATGTGAGACTAATAGGCGATGCTCCTCCTGCATAACAATTGATTTGTTATGGAAAAGACACGTGGGATCTCTACAATGCTGAGATGATCATTTAAACAAACTCTACTGTTCTTTATGCCGACAGTTTCACTTGATATTGTATTATACCTGCTCTTTTCTCACAGTTTCGGTGGAAGTGCTAATTTATCAGTAGGTGATGTCAGAGCTCCATTCTCACAAGTGTGATCGCAACACCAATGCTGCGGTGCTGTGGCTGCCAACCTTACCCAGCTGTCCACACCATTACTAACAGACTAACCTTACAGAAGGTGTTGCACCATTATCCCCATTAACTAGTAGAACAGGTTTTTGTTGTATTTTTTTTTTTTTTTGTTACATTCTTCATTCTGTTTCATTATTGGTGTTTTAATAGGTCACTTCACCATTTGTAGTGAAATCAGTTTAAGAGCAAATAAAACAATTGCACAATTGTTGTAGTCACACTCCAAACAAATAGTGGACAGCATGTTACTAGAATAATTGGGGAATACGGTCTTGCTATAGGAAACAAGAAAATGCATTCTTTGTTCTTTCCTAAATGAATGATTGAAGGTTCTCCACAGGTTTACATTAATAATATATACTCTGATAATGCAGCATGTTGGTTGTTTCCTCAGTTATTGTCACAATGAGTCTGCCCAGTCACAGACAGGGAAGTTGTAGTGGTGGCAGGAGCTGAGGTAGAGAAACCTGAGCATGATCAAGGAAAGGAAAGAGGAAGAAAGTAAGCGGTGGATGAATGTTCAAGAAACAAGACATTCACAAAGTTAAAGCTTACTTACAGTTGTGACTCTTTAGCTGTTAAGCATGTTGAGTGAGAACAGGACGGACACTACTGACATGTGTCTGTAGATATCAAACATCTTTGATCAAAGCTGTTATTTCTTTGCTTTCACTTGATGATTTTGGTAAATACACACACACACACAACCAGTCAAATGTTTGGACACATTTTCTCATTTAATGGTTTTTCTTTCTTTTCATGACTATTTACACTGTAAATTCTCACTGAAGGCAACAAAACTATGAATGAACACATATGGAATTATGTAGTAAACAAAAAAAGTGTGATATAACTCTTAAATATGTTTTATATTTTAGATTACTCAAAGTAGCCATCCTTTGCTTTGTTGACAGTGCTGCAAACCCTTGGTCTTCTCTCATTGAGCTTCATGATGTAGTCACCCGAAATGGTTTTCATTTTACAGGTGTGCCTTGTCGGGGTTCAGTTGTGGAATTTCTTGCCTTCTTAATGGGGTTGGGACCATCAGATGTGATGTGCAGAAGTCAGGTTGGTAAAAAGCTGACAGCCCTATTTGACAACTATTAGAATTTTTACTATGGCAAGAACCAATCAGCTGAGTAAAGAGTAACAACAGTCCATCATTACTTTAAGAACTGAAAGTCAGTCCAAAAAAACTGCAAAAACTTTGAATGTGTCCCCAAGTGCAGTCGCAAAAACCATCAAGCACTACAGTGAAACTGGCTCAAATAAGGATCGCCTCAGAAAAGGAAGACCAAGAGTCACCTCTGCTGCTGAGGATAAGTTCATCTGAGTCACCAGCCTCAGAAATCACAAGTTAACAGCACCTCAGATTAGAGCCCAGATAAATGCCACTGAGAGTTCTAGTAGCAGACACATCTCTACATCAACTGTTCAGAGGAGACTGTAGGAATCAGGCCTTTATGGTCAAACACTACTTAGGAAAAGCAACAAGGTGAAAAGATTTGTTTGGGTCAAGAAACACAATGAATGGACATTAGACCAGTGGAAATCTGTGCTTTGGTCTGATGAGTCCATATTTGAGATCTTTGGTTCCACCCACCGTGTCTTTGTGCGACGCAGAAAAGGTGAACGGATGGTCTCTACATGCATGGTTTCAACCGTGAAGCATGGAAGAGGAGGTGTGATGGTGGAGGGGTGCTTTGCTGATGAAACTGCTGGGGATTTATTCAAAACTGATGGCACACCGAACCAGCATGGCTGTGTAAGGGCTATTTGACCAAGGAGGAGAGTGATGGAGTGCTGTACCAGATGACCTGGCCCCCTCAGTCACCTGACCTAAACCCAATTGAGATGGGTTTAGGTCAGGTGAGAGTGAAGGAAAAAGGGCCAACAAGTGTTCAGCATCTCTGGGAACTCCTTCAAGACTGTTGGAAAACCATTTCAGGTGATGACCTCATGAAGCTCATTGAGAGAAGGCCAAGGGTTTGCAGCGTTCAGTGAGAATCTACAATGTAAAGAAAGAAAAAGCATTAAATGAGAAGGTGTATAAAGGGAAACTTGTGGTGTGTGTGTGTGTGTGTATATATATATATATATATATATGCGTGTGTGTGTGACAGTGAAATTAACAGTGGAAGCAAGAAATGCTTCTTCCAATTATTCAAAGAAATGTTTTTTGTTTGTAATAAAATGTAATAACCATTACTCCATTACAAGGTTTAAAGAAACACGTTATTGAAACAGAATGCAACAAAAAACTGTGGTCTGAGTGTGACCTAAGTGAAAACTGGCTGGCTAGGTTGCTTGTAAATCCATAACCACATTGTAAAAGAAACATTTATCTCTTCCTTTTAACATGAGCTGAAGTTACGTTTTTGTTTTACATCTTACAGAAAGAGAACATCATGGCATTTTAAAAGAAATGCAACTAGTTTAGAGGCATTTTCTACCAGTAAAAGTTAAAAGACATACAAAGGTAGATTTTACAAGGTATAATCAGAGTTTATGCAGGCATTATTTCCTCTGAGAAAATTATCAAAAAATTATCACAGAACCCAGGGCAGTGCTGAATGTTTAATGTCTAAACACAGCTGGACTGTTGCTAATCCTGTATGCATGCTGAAAAATATATATCATGAGCAAACAAACATTCTTGTGAATCAATCCACAATCCTTTGACTTTTTGAAATTCTGACATAAAAAAATACAGGGGGTTATATTTTAATAAATTCTGGGACCACCTGCAAATGTTCATTTGCAAATACAACAGTGAGTAAGCCTGTAATGAAGTTCAAAGCCATTTATGGATGCAGTTGTTCCAGTGCACTTGACCTGTCTGACAGTTTGACCCACACTGCTGGAAAGAGAAAAGCATTCCTGTGTCAAGACAGGCAGCTCTGACAAAACCACACACGTGTTTCCCCCAAAACTCTCCTCCTCCAGTCATAATCACAAGAGGTAATAAATATTTACACTGAGCTGTAAGATGTTATTGGAGCATTTTTAACAGAATTTCAACATTTTACTCAAGTGCATCATAGCTGATCTCTTAGTCATACCACACACACCTTTGTAAAGCTAGCTCTAAGTGAGGACACTGACATACCGCATTCCCTTGCTCCTGGCTGTAATCTTAACCATCACAACTAAAGCCCTTTCCATATGTTCTGCATTCTTTGACCGCAAAGGAATGATATACTTATTTGTTTACATGTACTGTACATGCCGGCTGGGCTGTTCATAATAAAATGAGTGTCAGTGTCAGTCTGGTATTCCCAGCATTGGTGCCTGATTGCACGTTCTACTCCATTCCACTGTGCTGTATTGTCCTGTTTAGAACATGTGCAGTTAATGAGTGCTGCAGTCCATGCAGTCCCCACTTATTTTGGACTGCACATGATGGCAACATACTGCAGTCTGCATGGGTCAACAATGACCCACGCAGGCCATAGCAGAAATCAGCAGAGACTATGCTTTGAACTGAGAGTGAGGTGAGGCAGATAAAAGAAAGTTACAGCTTAACAAGTATTGTGGGGATGTGGTGGCAGAATAAGGTGGAATAAGAAAGTTTAGGTAGTGGAGGTGATGAGGATGAAGAATTAGCTTATGAGGGTGATGTATAGAGCAGAGTGTCACCTGTGCCAACTGACTGTTGCCTAGTAAACCCTCAAAATTCTGGTAGGCGTCATCATCAGGGTCAGCACCAGACAGCTGCACATCCTGTGCCATGAAGAGGGCAGGAGGTTCTTCTGTATAGCAGTACTTTCACCCTGCTCACATGCACGTACCCACACACACAAAGAGAGAGAGAAGGTTATTATTACGGCTCAACTCTTCATGTTTACAGTTCTCTGATATCATGTGCTTTTGTATGCTGTTTATTTGTATCAAATGTATTAAACTATCTAGTACATATTTTACTTGATATTCAAAGTATCTTTTTGAAAAAGCATGGAAATAAGATGGTCAGGGACATTAACAGAGCAAAAGTATCACACACTAAAGTAGCTTGTACTACTTGATGTCTTGAATTCTGTGAATAGGTTGCTAATGGGAATAAAAGAAAGCATTTATGAGAATTAAAATCCCACAGATTATTATACAATCAAGGACGCATAAGAGACTGACCAGAGGAAATAAAAAAAAAACAGGAACCACCTCTAAACATTACATCAACACTCTTCTCTAACAGCTCTCCTCTAATCAACTCTGGTCATACATAATCCATTGTTTCTGGAAAATCTAAGTACCGGTACTACTAATAAGATCAGCTGCGGTCGAAAGGAACCAAGATACCAATATCTACCAGCTAAAAGGAGCCTGTACCTATAAAGCACTGGAGCCTGTGTGATTGAGAGAGGCTTAACAGGCAAAAAGCGGAAATGATTTGAGAGAAATAAATCCTCAGCACTTGGTCGGTTCACCAAGTTCAACCTGCCAAAACATGAGAACGAAGAGGGGGTGGGGAGTGAGGGGTGAAGGCTAAAGACTTAATTAACACAATGAAAACAGCCGCCAAGAAATGCAGTGTTTTAAGAGCTGCTCACAGCTCATTACTTTGTAGGTAGACAGTAACAGTAGGCGTGCAAGGGGGTAATAGTGGATGGTGTGAATATAGATAGTGTAAGTTAAAATCACAAGGGGTGCAGGGGTGATTTAATACATCACAAGCATCCTGAAATGTACGGACAGCAGTGAACGTCTCCCTTCCTGAGATGAACATGACACATTACTTGCACGTAGCTGGATGGTTGAGCCAGCAGATGATTAGTGGGTAGTTAGCAACCATGGCAGCAACAACAAGCCCAAACAATTATTCTCAGGGGGCGGTGCTAACTCGAAACCTGGCAGACTGCATCTTTAATCTGGGCGCCCTCTTCCCTGTTAGCACTGTAGTCTTTGATGAAATCTGCCAGTTTTTCCTCATAATGGAGACGCGCCTTGATCTCCCTGGCAGCTGCACCATTCAATAGCTCTGCCTCTGTTTGTGAGTGTGCATGTGTCTTCTGTGTGTACATGAGTGTGTCCACAGTGCAGTGAAAGACATCCACCTGCAGAGTGGTGTTTGAAGTAGAGCACTTCAGGCAGAGGTCGTAGTAGACAGAGAGGTTTCAAGAGGTGACAAAAAATGCACAGAGAAAAGAGAAAATAGAAAGGAGAGAGGAGAGGGAGACGTGGGAGTGGCAGTGGTGGTGTTAGTGGTGGTGGTGGTGGTATTAGCTGGGAGGGGAACGTCATGTCTCATCACCAGTGGGAGGGCTGGCGTAGAGAGGGGGAATGCTGGCAGGGGTGCTTTAAAATTGTGAGTGCAACAGGTGCCTCAAACATAAGGGCTGACAAGCCTTAGCTTCAGCCATGCCAGGGTGAGGTTACAGGGCAAGAGTGGTGACTGGGCAGTGTTGAATGCAAAGGGATTAAGGTGGCACACACACACACACCCACACCCACTGAAAGAGAATCCTATATTATCCAGCACATACACACACACCAGATGGGGTAGTGATATAAGGCAGGCGGCATTTAACATTATTTTAAAAGTTAGAAAAGTGGGGAACATAATGTCACAGTAGTCTTTAATATGATATATTTTGTAAGATGTTTTTATAAATTGTAAGATTTACTTACGCAGATGAAGCTCTGTTAAAGAATAAAATGAAGATCAGGGAATGGCGGTATTGTTTCATGCCAAAAAAAAAAAAAAGAGTACCACAGATGTGATTTTTGCTTTGTGAGTGTTGATGGAGAAGTATAGAGAAGGCCAGAAGGAGCTGCACATTGGCTCCCTTTAAAATGCATTTGCTGTTATCGGTTTGCATTGTTCCTACATTGAAAAAAAGTGTAAATGCAATGCGGCTCCGATGTGATTGACCTGATTGAATAGTAATCAGAACACCAGAGATAGATGTTAATGTCATGTGTAAATACAGTACTGAAGCGCTATCCGATCGCTATCTGATCACAGAAAATACATTCTAATGCCCAGTGTAATAGGGGTGGTGTCTCTGTGGATCTAGAGCTTATGATTAGGTGCCAAGAAAAGAACTGTGGTATTGTAGGAGGAAGTCAGGAGTGGGAGAGAAGTATGCAAGGGTGGTGCAGGACAATGACTGAGGACAGTGAGATAGTGGTGGTGTGTGCAGTCGAAGTGAAGGATGAGCCTCTTCTTGTTTGCAGTGGTAAGGACATGGTGATAGATGATGTCAGGCAGCAGTCTCTGTGGACTACGTTGTTTGCAGATGATATTGTAATCTGTAGTGAGAGTAGGGGACAGGTGGAAAAGAGTCTAGAAAGGTGGAGGTATTCACTGGAGAGAAAAGGAATAAAAGGTTAGTAAGAGCAAAGCAGAGAAGAGCAGAGTAGAGAAAGAGGATGAGTTTAAATACCTGGGGTCAATTATCCAAAGCAATAAACAGTGCTCAAGAGAGGTGAAGAAATGAGTGCAGGCAGGGTGAAGTGGATCCTGCTTTGATGTAAGGCTCTGAGACAGTGGCACTGTCTAAAGACAGGAGGGAGAGCAGAGATTTTTGTAGGGAGTGACCATGATGGACAGAATTGGATTTGTGCAGAGAAGGGATAGTGATTATAACTGTAGAAAAGATATTGAAGATGGAGTTGTTAGGCAGGAGGAGAAGAGGAAGACCACAGAGAAGGTTCATTGATGTTGTGAAGGAGGACATGAAGACAGTTGCTGTTATAGAAAAAGACACAGAGGGTAGTGGAAAATAGCGGCAGATGATCTGCTGTAGTGGAAAGAAGCCAAAAGAAGTAGCAGCAGTTATGCAGAGGGAGAACAATATGAAGTTACAGTTTAGGTAAATCAATGACAATAAGAAGTCAGATAGTAATCACTGAAATGGAGTAGTGTAATAGAATGATTATCCAGTAAATCCTTACATGTGTGCATGTTCTCAATTGTAATTTGTTTTGTAAATGAGCATTGAGAATTTATCTGTGCACTACAGTTGAATGCACTGTCCAACTGTCCAGTTGTAGCTGAAAAAAAAGTTCAATATCTGTACTTGGTGAGTGATCAGCAATTATAGGCAGCAATACATCATTATATCAACAGTCCTGTTGTTGGGGCTTGTAAAAACTGAACCAGAATTTTTGTTACAATTGTAAGGTATTTCGCTTTCACCTTTTGTCAGGTCCAACCAGTTTGACATACTTTGTCACTTACATCTCTCCCTTCTGGTAACATATACAGTATTACTCTCAGTAGTGCAGTACTTCTCTAATAATGAATCAGTGGGTTCAGTAGCAAAGTTTGTTCCTACACAGACGTTAACACTGATGTGTTGATATTCATTAACAACAGTTCAGTTGTTAATGAATATCATAACAGAATAACAGTTCACTGGACTTGAAATGCTTATATTTCAATAGACCTGGGTAAATGGGATTGTTATAAACCTTTGACCAGTATGTGTATGTGGTTAATGTATTACAAACAGTAAATAAACAGAGGGCTAATTACAGGATATAGAAGTGGTTGTGGAAAACCTGCCTGGTTCCTGTAAAGCCCCTAGTAATGAAGAAGTAGCAGAAAAGGTATTTCCCCCATCACCTCACCACCTTCCACATTACACAGAACAGGGAAAGAGATAAGAGAGAATGATAAAACTAAGACAGGGTGTCGGAGAACGACGTCTCTTTTCACAGTGTTCAGGATTTCTGCCTTCTCACAATGTAAGGAAAAAGAAATTGAAAACAATGAGGGACATTAAACAATACTGCACTGATATGACCATAATGAAGGGTGATATTTACTGTACATCGCTGTGCCACTTTTCTGTTGTCTCTATTTCCTGCATATGTGTTTGCCTTGGTGTTTAAGCACCAACAGTAGCTGACAGTGGATGTCCACATAAGCGGTGGCTATTCACTCTTTTTTTCCCCAACCCAGAGTGTGCAGAGGAGCAGAATTCAAATGTACACTGTTGTGAAGCAGCAACAAAGGGTGTTACCTGAAGCTTGCAAAAGCTGTGCTGAGTTGCGAGTTGCTTGTGATTTACAAAGGGAATAAGGTGTGGGACATGCATGTGGATGGTTTTCAAGAAAAATCAAGACAATAAGTGCCAAATTAACCAATTATGAAAATAAGTTGCAAAATTAGTTGCATTTCAGTCATTAAATTTTAAGATGAGGACATGTTTAGAGTTAAGAACAAATTTAAAGTAAGAGTGATGGTAATATGTAGAAGCTTTAGTTACTGTTTAGTTAGAGCTAGTTAGTTAGGTAATGACTGTGATTCAATGTAACACATTTCTCATGCCATATCAGTTAATACTGGCTCCCACCCCAATGGCCCTCAAAGCACCAACAGTAGCTTCATATAAACTCTGGAGCTAAATTGGTTTATCAATGACTCAATCATGTCTAAAACTGGTATTTATCAAAATTAAAGCTATTTAAAATAAAGTGTTATATATATATATATATATATATATATATATATACACACACACACACACACACAATATATGTGTGTATATACACTTGTATTTGTTAGTGTATTTGGTATTTGTATTGTATTTGGTTGTGGTTAACATGAAAACACCGACCCATGCCTATGCAAGGGAGAGAATTGTGACTCTGCAGTAGGATGAATAACCAGAAACTGTTAAAAATGATACCACTGCGTAAAATAATTAAAAAAATATTTTTTAACAAAAAAAGAATACCTGCTTGACTGATTCCCCCTGAAAAGCACCACTACACCCCCACACCATAAAAAATACAACATATCTGTTTTTGCAAGATAAAATTTGAAATAAATGCTGTACTTATTAACTGCGTTAGTATGAGACACATTCTTAGGGATAATGAGACCAACAGGAGGATATATTATATCTGCACAGATCCAGATTTTTGCACTTCGGCTGAGAACATTGGAGTGAATATTCCATAAGTAATTATATTGTGCTTCTAATGACATTTTTGTTTTGACTTTCATTTCATTGCTGTGTTATAAAAGACATTAAATTGTGAAGAATATTGTAACAGTGTTTAGATATGACACAAATCAGTTGTATTACTATTATTATTATTATTGTCATCATTCTGCAGAACAGTCTGTCACTTCTGATAACAGTACACACAGAAAATGAGCTCCTAGATTTGGTTACTGCTCCTACAAATCTAATTTGAATAATAATGTCTCCTGCAATGTCTAACCACTCACTAACCTTGCAGGTGACAGTGGATGTCCACATAAGCGGTGGCTATTCACTCTTTTTTTCCCCAACCCAGAGTGTGCAGAGGAGCAGAATTCTAATGTACACTGTTGTGAAGCAGCACCACTGGCCTTCTTCATGTTCAACATCTGCCGCATTCTGTCACTTTGATGCCTTTTGGCATTTAGGATGATTACACTTTTTTGCACCTTGCACCTCTTCATTTGTCATGACTTTCACAACTCACCTGATTAATGAATATTAATCTGGGGCATTTTTCCTGACTATGGGCAACAAAGGGTGTTACCTGAAGCTTGCAAAAGCTGTGCTGAGTTGCGAGTTGCTTGTGATTTACAAAGGGAATAAGGTGTGGGACATGCATGTGGATGGTTTTCAAGAAAAATCAAGACAATAAGTGCCAAATTAACCAATTATGAAAATAAGTTGCAAAATTAGTTGCATTTCAGTCATTAAATTTTAAGATGAGGACATGTTTAGAGTTAAGAACAAATTTAAAGTAAGAGTGATGGTAATATGTAGAAGCTTTAGTTACTGTTTAGTTAGAGCTAGTTAGTTAGGTAATGACTGTGATTCAATGTAACACATTTCTCATGCCATATCAGTTAATACTGGCTCCCACCCCAATGGCCCTCAAAGGGACAACAGTAGTGCAGTGTAGCTAATTTATGGATGGTGACTGGTATTAGCCAATACATATGGGTGATTTTTGATCAGCTACAAAAAGTACTGATCCAAACACCCCTAGTACTGAAGGTGGGATATACAAAAATTACATGTTCACATCAGCAGCATAGGAGGTTTAAGAGATGGATCAATGTCTGTGTATATGTGAGAGCCAGTGTGGTGGGTCAGGGTACAATTGCTGTTGGCTAGCAAGTCACACACCTCCTAATTCAACAACACTGGTGTGCTATCAACAGTACACAGTGAGGTGGCAATGCTCCAGGTTGTTTGGAGGGAGATCTCAAAGAGATAAAAGATCTTACTATGAAAATGTTAACAGGCAGATAATACACATGAAACATCAAATTTCTACCTTTCCACTGCTCCCTTAATTCACCATAAAACTGCATGCTCACTGAGAAAAAAAAAAAGTAGTTTGATTTGTGCAGTCAATTTGCAGTCCTTGGCATACAAATTCCTTGAACTTGGAAAACTATGTCTCTAAAAGCCTTCAATTCTGGTAATTTCTATGTTTCTACCAGACTCTGTAGTGACAAAAACCCACTGGAAACATGCATGGTGGTTAATCTGAGGACAAGACTGTATTTCTTTGTTTCTGAGAAACTTGCATCTGGGAGATATGAGGGTTTCACCTGACAGCAACAATATTTCAAAGCACTCTCTCTGAATACTGGTCAAAGCTGTGATGAATGTGCAAGGTCGTGGCAAACTATGACCAACACTGAGCCATGAGGAATCTTTTTCTGAAAGTGGGTGCTCTTTTGCTCTTCTGGTGTACAGTATGAACAACCAGTGTGTGACAGCGCTCACCCACATCCAAGCTTCCAGACAGACTTTGGAGATGATGGTCCAGAGAACAACGCTTCACTGGGCAGCGGCTGACTCCACCCCCACAGACTCCACACCCACCAGCTTAGCATCAGAGCCTAGAGTGGTGCATGATGCATGGAGACAGACGATTTGGTGTGGATGGGGTGGCTTGGGGAAATCCACTGAGCTGCATTTGTGTGCTGCCAGGGTCACAAATGCAATGAATGGTCCCTGAGAAAAAGAGAGGTTGACAGAAACAGAGAAAGGAAGATAAAGAGTAAAAGAAAATAAGGTGGGAGTGAATCGACCTGCTGGGTGAGTAAGAGGAAGAACCCCTCTTTATTACCATAGAGAAAGAGTGAAAGCAATGAGTCAAATACTGAATAAAGACAGTCTTAAATGGGCCAGGTTCTTCTGTAGTTCCTACAACAGTGGAAGGAGCCCCTACAAATTAACATAAACAGTCAATGTGTCTGTGCTTTTCTCACTACATAAATTGAATAGCTGGTTCTTCAGACTATTTAGGAATGCAGAGAAATGTGTAATTTAATTGCACAAAAGGAATAAAATAAACCAGCAGGAGAATCATGGCAGCAAAGTCAGGCCACAGAAACTGGCACTTTCACATTTCTTTACTCAACCAAATTAGCAAAATAAAAAGTAACAAATGTGTAATATGTCTTGTTTCATTAACATGGCACCTGATTCTCTCCACTGTTGTCAGAGCAGAAGCAGAAGTGAGCTCTAAATTCAGACTCTCTTTAGACAATTTATTTATGTTTCATTCTTGCATATTTAAGGAGCCGGTGTCTTTGATAAGGCCTGGTCTGGTTTACATTTCTGGCTGTTTGTTTACTCTTTTTGACTACGCTTCCAGTTAGAAAAAGGAATCAAAAAAATGAAGAAAAGTGCAGGTTGGATTTCTGCTACATGTTGAAAATTACTGCAGCTGCCAGAGAGACTCTAGAGGCCACACACATTCAAATCAAATGCAATCACTCAGGACAACCTAAAAGAAATATAGAGAGGGGGAATTTCACCACACTCCTGGTATTTTTAAATAAAGCACTATCATTAGTCACTGATGTCTTTCCACTTTCCACTGCCACCTCATAATAGGGTTTATAGTCAAATGGCTCAAGTTCATTTAAAAACACAGTCCTTGTAAAAACAGCTATGTCACTGCTCTTGCTGCAGGGTCAATTCACATATCAAAAATGTTGTCTGAGATAAAGAAACAAAGTAGCATTGGTCACTGAACCATTATGACAATCAAGGTGAACACTGATAATTTTGAGAGCATAATATAGATCAAGTTGTAGCAAGTCCAGTGAAGGGTCATGCAACTCTGTATTTCCTCTAGTAGAACGCATGTGACCTACTGTGCAACCACCTAGCCTGATCTGAAATGGCAGATATGTATAATTGGTGTGTATTTCATGTGTTTACATGCATCCGTATGTGTGTAGGAAGGGTGGTTCCAGTGACGCACAGGGCAGTTGGGCATTATGCAATGTAGTGCCACAGAAATCTCGCAGGCCTGGGGTGGGGCTGGAACTTCCGGTGCTTTATTGGACAAGGCAGGACAGGACAGGACAAAACGTGGGAGGGCAGGACAGTGGTGTGTGAGGCAACAGGAAACAGCAAGCTTTCTCAGTTAACTCCCTATAGATGACACAGATTTGTTTCTACACACATAGCATTAGTAAGGAGGTGCAATAGCTTTAACAAAAAAAAAAAAAAAACACCTACACACTTAATTCTGAGTGTGTAAACATCATGAGATACTTAGGAAATTGGGGGGGGAAAGGGAAAATTTTGTGACCCAGAGATTAAAGTCACGAAACTCCCAGCACTGATCTAGTCAGAGTGGATACTCCCTGGCCTCAAATCCTCCCCACTAACTCCAGTGATATCACACTGCCCTGAAATACACACACACACACACACACTTCATTTACCTAGAGAGACAAATGCTTGTTAGGCCAAGAAAGAATATTCTTGTTACTCAGATTGTCCAGCTCTCTCAGGTAATGCTTTGCTTGTTAAGTAAACACACACAGCCAACACACACACTGCCAACAGCAAGTGTTGCTTGACTTGGAGTATCTGCTCGCGCTCTCTTTCTCTGCTTAATGCTGTGTCATTGCTTCTCAACTTACACAAAAGCCCAGTCCTCTCATGTTGTACAGGTGACTCACCATTCATCTGCCAGGTAACTGCCTTATGTCTCATTGTGCACACAGCTTGATGACACATACGTTTAAACTAGAAACTAAAAACTTAAAAAAAAAAAAAAAAAAAACAGGAAAAGAAAAAAAAAAAGAAAAAAAACCAAAACACTCCTCCTGTCCAAGCAGGACAAAGTAAAATATATAAAAAAATATTAATAATAATATTAATAAATAATAACAATAACGGAGGTTATATTGTATTTGCCAGTACCAGAGAGCAATTGTTCATACTATACATGGTTTACAATAAATCGGTGAGCAGGACTGGTTTGTGTGTGTATCGAGGTATTTCACATCCTACCTGCATCTACTTTATGTTCTGCCAGAAGTTTAAATTCACATCAGCACTGACACAAATTTACCTCCCTGACCCTGTGGGGTCCTTAGTAGAGGGAGCATTGTTGGCATTCCTGTGGCAAGCTGCACAGAACGTCTGTCGGTCGGAATCCCCACTCGAGCACATGAGGAGAAACATACAGTTTGGACTTGGTAATTAAGTGTGTCTGTGTGTGCAAATGTGTTTCCGTACATGTTGACAGAGAGAGGACATGATCAAAGAAAACTTTAACTGACAACCAAATTAAGAATTTGAGTATAAGATGTTTAAAAGAATGAACTATAAAATTCAGGCTGTCATTTCTCTAGGGGAGGTAGTGATTTAAACATTACAAGTTTATTTGGTGATTTTAATCTCATCTGGAATGCTAATGTGGGTAATTTTTCACCCCTACCCCAATAACTATCACAGCCTACTGTTCTTCATTAAACATGCAGGTCTGCCTGTAATTAAAGTCCCACTTGGAGCTACTGTGCATCCTTGTTTTTTTTTTGTTTTTTTTTTTAAAAACAGAAAAGGAAGAACTGGTTTACTAGTTTTGTTTTTCTTAAATTTGAATCAATGTGAACTTTGTGATTTGTGAATAATATCAACCATCATACAGAATAAAATGACACGATGAACGTGAACTGATAAATAACTTTTGACACGTAGTAAATTGTTCATTAACCTCTATCCTGGACACGGGATCGGCCACATGCCCTGCAATGACTGAAGCACATGAGCGGAAAAGAAGCTTCCTCTCAGTGCCACAGTGAGAACAAAGAGTACATCAGTGTGTCCATTGAAGGAGGATGTGAAAGCTGGCAGGTCATAGCTGCTGCCAGGAAAAATCACTGACACAAAGTGTCAACCACCATTTCTGCAACACAGGATCCAGCATCATTGTTTTAGCCCACACTATGTAACAGCATTATTTTTCCATTATGTAAGCTTGACGATCCAAGTACATTGGATCATTTTTGCATTTTATTATATAACTACAGATTTACTCTCTAGTATTCAGATGCAGTGGAGTGAATCCAGTCATGATAAATTTTAATAACATTTCACATGATCAAAAGTAGTGGCAAATGGTAATTATACAATTTCAGTGTAGGTTAAATAACAAAGAAATTTTCTTTCCCTGAATGCTTTATAAAACTTGATCTTGGACACTAGGGCATGATTCAGTTGATTAAAAATCTAATTATAAGGGAAAATTCTACACTCCTTATTTTATTAATAATGTGAAACCCTATATGATGATATGATAAACATCTAAGCCACCAGTTGTGATGTGTCCATGTCTTCTTTGTTTATGGTGGGAAATCTATTTGTTTCCAAATCCCCAAAACAAATATTAAAAGGTGACCAGAAACTGACCAGTTCTCAGTGACCACGGCCACAGGACAGTCCAGTCATTAATAGGTCGCTGTGGTTGTCAAGGGCCATTTAAGCACATCAGACATGGTCCGGCATGCATAACCTGTTAACCGCTTCTTGCAGTGGGAAGCTGCTGGAGGCGAAACAGGACAAACATTTGAGGTTAGTTTGTTATGAAGAAGCCCAGGTCAGGATCTTGGAGGGAGGCTTGAGAAAGCTGAGGCCCAGTGATGGAGACCAGTGATGGAGCACAGGCAGAGGGGTGGGGGTGGTTAGAAGTGGTTGGTAAGTGTGTGGGGGTGCACATACACACACACAGATGTTGGAGGGTAGAGGGGGACAGTCTCGGATTTATCCATGTGGCTCAACCATATTACCATATGTTCAGAAACCTGTCGATGATGACCAGCAGACAGACACAGTCAGTCTGAATCAACAGTAAGCAACGGATAAAACACTTTCATTTCAATTCAAATTACTGAAAGCTGATATTAAACCTTGTGTTGTTAAAAGTAGAAAATAAATGTAAATATGTTACACTTAAAATTACTGAGTAAGGCTCAACATTTTAGAGAAAGCTTAAACAGTTTTGCTTTTTACTGTTATGCCTAAATCCACTAGTGATTCATTAATTATAATGGAGCCACATTTCTTTTTTAGTATCTATAAACACATCATGGATACTGTTCAATATATAGTAACAAAAAGAGCACAAGAACTAGCATATAAATTACTTCTCTATAATTCTGTTCATTTAAAATATTGTTGAAAAATGCTCAGTATCCTTGAGAGAACAATTTTTCTTACTTTTAAACTCAAAAAGTACATTTTATTTAAAATTGTGAAAGTGTAAACTAATGTTTGTGATAGTAAAACGAAATTTGGTTAAATATTTGGACAATATAAGCAATATGAAGCATTGTTGAAAGTCCCCAAGAACTTTGTGATGGGAATTTTTCCACAATTATTATTCACATTAAATACAAAGTGTCAGCTCTAATCACAAAAAAAATCGAAGGATAAAGCCAAGGAAATAAAATGTTGCTCCCCACAGTTGAGACAGAAATAAAAAAGAGCCAATAAAGGGACAGATCCACCTGAAGGTTTGCAATGGTGTGATGACATTTACAAAGAATTTAATAACGGAACTACGATAAAAAAAAGGGCAAAAAAAAACTAAACACCTGCAATTTGTGAGCAGTCTTCTGGCTTTGCTCTGGTCAGGTTCTGGCAGAGTTGTTGGTGCTATTCCAGACTGGCTACTCAAGGGGTACTTTGGTGGCAGCTGAAGGATTAGCTTCCTGTGGCCTCTCACTGTGTGTTTCTGAGCAAATGGTAATTGTATTCTGCATTAGCATGACTCCTGTGCCCTCAGCGACACAGAAAGACTGAGGTGTGACAGTTAAGACTGAAAAGCCATTATAAATGTCATACACACAAAGACACAAAGCTTCCATTTACACAGCTCTATGGTTTGTTTCTTTGAAGAGGCTTGGAGAAGATGAGTAAGTCACAAGATGTAGGGGAGATGCTTGTCTCCATCCTTATAAAGGGAGGAAATGAATTACTTAAAAATCATGAATGAAAGCATTTATGCCACTTGTTTTTTTCTTTTTGCCAAAGAAGTAAAAGTAAGTATGACAATTACAGTATAACATTTTAAATAAAAATTTGAAGTTGATGGTATGTAAGTAATACTGAGGCAGCATAAAACCCAATTGATACATTTCTGACACTCTATCTAGATGTTGTTAAAAATGAATGGCTTCAAACTGAATTCAAGAGGTGTTGAAGTTTAAGTGAGAGATCCATTACTCCCAGCCAGTGGTGAGTCAAGAGCAGCTTTTCAGAACTACTGAAACTGATCCTGATGCGTCACTCATGTTCCAGGTTACATGTATGCAGTAATGAACAGAGGAACAATTATGCTGTGATGAGTCAGATTTAAAAACAGGATAATGTGCTATGAAATAAAGAAAATTCAGAATTAATATACACTAAGTTAAGTCTCAGTAAATTCAAACTGTGTGACGCGTCATTAGTTTAAATTTTTAAAAAAATGAAACGAGAATATTTAAATGTACAGTAAATTTAAATTTAATGATTAAAATCACAAAGCTGTGGGAGTATGTGACTCACAACTCAAAGCCGGTTTCTGTGTGGACATGTGCAGTTGTTCTGCTAGGATTGTGACTATAAAAGCCACACATAGGTCAGGTGAGCAAATTTCCTGCATGTTATTGTCAAACTGCATATGTGTGGGCGGAGTGCCCTTAACTTCATAACGACATCTGAACAGAAGGACTTTTAGGACCTGAGCCAGTGTGTGAATGTGTTGGTAACAACTGTGCGCGGAGAGTGTGTGGAAACCACACTCTCAGACCTGCTCAGCCCTGCCTGTGATAGTTGGCACTAATTAAAGCCGTGCTCCTGGTAATTGCCAACAGCCAAAACTTAATGTTAGGGGGTTTGCTGGGGAAAATCTGTATATTCTACACAAACCTCCACTGCAACCTGTAATTTAGCAATCCTAAAAGAAACTGAGTGTAGAAAACTACAGAATGTTCCTTTATTTAGATGAGCCACTGGTTTACTCTTTGAAAGACAAGGGACTGTAAATCATGAGTCATATACATGCTAGAAACATTATCCCAGAGGATCAGTATTGTTTTTTCCCTAGTGGCTGCTGACATTTATGCTCTCAGAGGGACGCAACATGTTACACCTCTCTCTCATAAAACGGCTCAAGGCCAAGAAGGAGAGAAAAAAAAGGTCTACCCTAGTTGCTATTATGTAAACAGCAACATGCGCAGCTTCAATTATAATGACTTTAATTCTTTGTTGCTGTTGATTTAACGTTGAGCACAACAATTTTCATGCTGCCCATAATGACTTAATGGCAAAAGCTATTACTGAAAGTAATTTAATGGTGGATGACTCAGATGAGCTCTCCTCTAAAATATTTACAACATTCCCAAGCTTTCAAGAGTCACACTCATTGCTAACCTCTTCTCATTTAAAAGAGGATAATGGAGGTCAGTTGTCACTGGAAAAGGAATGCTTAAAAACTTAAATGGGGATGAAAGACTGTCCCACTCACAGTTGTGATCTTCACAGTCATTATGGCGAATAACATGCGCAGGTGCATTACTCACAGCGAGCGTTTGTGTGCTTGTGAGTACCAATCCTTGCCTCCACAAGCTTTGCTGAAATTAGATCCCTCCAATGTTCCTGTGATTTTATTGTTTTCATGGTCTGTATTGTAAGCACTCACCCACTACCTCCTCCCTCAGAGCAGCTGGAAAAAAAACACTTGATGGTATGCCAAGAAGTATGTTTTTATTCCTCTTCTCTGCACCTGAGTTGCAGGGTTTTATCTTTTTCCATTAAACAGTTCTGTTCATCTACAATAATCTCCCTCACTCTCAGCAGGATGCAAACACAGGGCAGACACAGGGCAGCAATTGCCCATGTTATGGAACAGGAGAGCTGCCACCTCTGCTCTGCTTTCATTAACCAGGTTACTAGTTCTACAACCCCCTCTGCTGGTGGCTCTTAAGTACTTTCATAATGAAACTAAAACACCACTAATCAAAATGAGTGTGTGCTATGGTCATTTAATTTAAAAATCTTAGGTTAATTTAGCAATTCCCAACAGAGCTCTAATAGCTGACAATAAATCCACTCATGCAACAATCAAAATCAAAACAATGCCATTTTGGCAGAAGTCACACTTGCCAGCTATAGACATACAATATATAACCAACAGCATGTGTACCAGGCAGTATTTCAGGCAACTCGACTCTTTGAGAAGCTGTTATAAACTGGGTTATTAAAACTGTTGGGGACAAACAAAGAGAAAAATATTTTACCAGATCACCAAAAACCATGCGCATAAAGCGATGGGAATCCATAGGCAACAGATTCACTTAATTTCAGGTACAGAATTTAATATTCCGTATTCATTGTTTGTGTCAGATGTGTTTATTGCAATGTCTAAGCCAGTGGTTCTCAAACATTTTTATATCATTATATAAGTACCATCTGAGAAAATATGGAGCTATTCTAACTAACATCATTATCACCAACATTAAAATACAGTGGCGTGAGTTGGTCAAGCAAAGTCAGCTACAGACTTTTCACAGGAGGGAGATTAATTCCCACTAAGATAATTTTCTCTCTTAACATCATCCTCTTCCTCAAATATACCTCAGACACTTGTATACTCAAGATATTTTAAGACGGAGCGAGATATAAGGTGACTGTAATTATTATTAATTGATTTATTTATTATTTGTTTCATTTTCAATATACAGTAGAACAGTATTTCTGATTTTCCTCCACTACCACCAAAGGAAGCTCACAGTTTCAGTTTCTCCAGAGCAAAATGAGGGAAAGGTGAAGATATTGGAATCTGGAATATTGTCTGGAATATTGTCCGCTCCGGCTGTTTTCATACTATATAGAATTGTATGGGTATTATAAGGGTTAGTTATATTTAGTCTGTTAAGTTCTGCAATATATTGCTTGATCAACAGGGATTTAAGTGTACAGTGTACTCTGACGCGTTGATGCCATTCATTTTTTTGGACAGGCTTTTCCTGCCATCAAGTCAGTGTTAACAAATGGAGTATTGTGACATCTGGAGTTCTATTCAGTGAAGTTATAGTTGAATGAAAAAAACAAGCAAAACTATTTATTATTTACTATTATATCATATACTTTGACTATGCAAAATGAAACATTTTGTTTTAACTCAGGAAAGTATCTGAAAATGAAAAAAATACAGATTCATATTGACATGACATCACACAGTCACATGTGTCATGTGGAAATAGCAATTCCTGTCACCTTTATAATTAAGAGACCTACTAGTGGCCATGGCTTTTCTCATCTTACAAAGAATAGGAACTGCTGATGTATTCATTAGGAAAAACACACAATGTGCTGCTCCTGAAGCCTCTCCCTGTTTTTTTTCCTGTATAAATATGTTGAAGCATTTAATAGAATTATTATTTATAGATAACACAAATAAAACTGCTTTCAAGTTCTCTTGTGTATTCTTAAGCTTCATTTTCAGATAATAATTTAATATTACCTGGAAACTTCAGGCTAATCAACATCTTCAGATCACTGGTACCCTCTACTGACTGTTTATGGCAATGACCTGAGTCAGTTATTGTCTTAATGACAATAGGAATCCAATGTTATTTAGAACATTTGATTTGGTCACTAGTCTATTTGTCAGGAACAAATTAAAAAACAGTGTCAGGTCACAATAAAATCAAACAAATGTTATGCATAAAAATGTCTAGCCAAAGTTACCAAATTCCATAACAACGTCCTCCTCTAAATACTATGATCATATGATCAGTCCTTTGATATACAATATATCCTGGGAGCAAAGGGCGGCAATAGAAGAGTAAGATAACCAGAGAACCTTCCATTTCTGCATAACCTATATGAAAATATGAATTAATTTTCAAAACTATTGCCATAAAATTTCTGTGGGTCAAATTGCTCAAGGTCTGCTAGACTGCTCAAAGTCAGGCAGTTTCCTGAAGAGAAAAAGCACTGAGTTGTTTTACCAAACTGCAGTAAAAATTCACTCCACTAAGCTCCACTAAGCTGCTGTATATTTCGAGTGGTGCACTTGTATACCACTTACATAATACTTGTGGTGGTGTTATTTCCAAATGTTGACATGGGTGTAAATCAAAGTCAGGAGCTGGTAAACACCCAGGCCCACTTCAGTTTTTATTTCTAGCATATTATTAAGTCTTATGGAAAGGACGAAAAACCAGGCCAGGAAGGTCAAGCTGCAAGTGTGAAGAATCTTAAATTTGTGGCAACATCTAAGCAAGTGTTCCATTTGACCCACATATAATCACTGACCCAGTCTTAGTTCCTGAAAACAGAACAGCATGTGTGGTGGCATTCACCACAGTCCCCTTACCACAAAAATCCTTAAACTTTACCATCAGAAAACAGAAATATCTCATCAGGACCCGGAAATCTACAAAATCACTTAGGAATCTCAATCCTTTTGTTAAACAATGTTTTTACAGAAAAGAAGATATATCATTATAATTCTCTGAGGTCAGTTTTGTGCTCCTTACTTGTGGTTTAGCCTCATAGTTGAAGAGAAGCAGCAGCAGATACGACATCAGACAGAGTTACTTCTATAAACAAATATGGTTAGAGCAATAACATGGGGCCAATATAGAGGCAGCCCAGAAGTCGAATGGTTAAAGCACAGACACATGACCACAACATCCGCAGCTTGACTACTGTTCAGAGGATCTTGCTGCTTCTACACAAATGAAAATAGACAGAAATGACAAAAGTCAAAACAAAAAGCAGCTCAGTTGATTATGCCACATTTCTTACATCCAATTAATTATTTTAAATTTCAGCTAAATGTCTGACCAGTCACCAGATAATTAATTTCACTGAGCACAAACAATCTAGTTAATCAATCTGTTCATACAATGTTTATGTATTATGTATGTTTATGTAGAATTACATTTAGTTTTATACTGCATTTCCACCCTATAAATCCAAGTGTTTTGGGAAACAAAAGTGTCATTTTTAAATGTTTTACAAGCAAGTAAGATTTAATTAAAAGAAATTAATCAACTTTCAGTTTTTATAAAAGCATTTATCGGTGAAATAAATAATAAATATGTGCACTAGTATCGCCTTTTAAAACACCATCAGTCAAACTCTGTCCAAAGAAATGCCCAATGGCAGTTCCAACAAGGAGCACCAAGTTCTGTCATGAACTCAATGACACCACAACCTGCTGTAGCAGCTATGCTCAACTAGATGGCGACATCCTACATTTAACCTTCCATAAAAATGAGATGAGCCACTGGGGAAGAGTAGAAAAATCTCTCAAATTACATTTTGGAGCACCACACTCTGGCTTTTAAAAACAGGAGAATGGAGGACATGCACTTCAAAGTTTCCAGTTCAGTTCCAAAGGGCAAGCCACATGAGTATGTCACTGGACCTGATGACAGATGGACTCAGAGCAGTGAACACAAGCAGATGTTTTTAAACTGTGATACGATCAGCAGCAGAGATCCAACACCTCCCTGTGCTCAGGACTGAGCTAACACTGGGAGGAGAAGACTTGAAAACATGCAGAAACACACATAAAGGGGGAGTAAAGGGGGGCTAATAAAGGGAAAGACATAAAAAAGGAACAAACTTGTAAGGGGAGGGAGTGTAAGAGAAAGTGAGAGTGAGCAACACAGTGGGGAGCAGGGGAGATGGGAGAAAGAAAGAGAGAAAGAACTCAGAAAGGGGGAGGGAGAATGTTTTTATCCTCATGTGCACTCAGTCAGAGGGGTCAGTGAGTGCGATTGTTCCTGGACTGCCTGTCAAAACAGTGTGGCTACCACAGCCTCTATTCATCTCCAACCCACTCTGAAATGCACGCACATATGCATGTGCAAGTGCACGAGGAGCCTGCGAAAGCTTTTAATAACGCCCGAATTAAAGCCTTAGCAACAACCCAACAACAGCATCAACACAGCCTTTTGAGACCTGCGTCACTCCACCACCATCATCCTCTGTGTTTGCATTTCAGCTCCGTAATAAACATGCAGAGGCAAATGAATAACTGCAGTGTGGAAGTGAGGGACAACGTGTTTTGGAGAACACAGAGAAAATGTTGTCTTACCTGCTAATGGAGGAAGGTGTGCTGGCCAGTGCCAAGACCCACCGAGGAGAGGATGTCCAGGTTAACCCAGTAGAGGTGCACCCCAGCATCTTTCTCTCCATATAAATGCACGTACTGCAGAGGCAAGAGAGTGGGGCAGTCAACCACATGGCAGAGACACATGCATAAGTGTGAGAAAAACAAGAAGTGTATGGGAGAGGAGGGGAGGGACCGACTCATACAGAGAGAAGGTACGAGAGTGAAAGTGTGCAACACAGAGGGCACTTTGGAGGGTGGGAGAGGGCAAGTGTTGTAGAGAAAGAGGGAGGAGAAGAGAAAGAGAGGGAGAGACAGACAGAGGGACCTTAAGAGACAGAGGTTGTTGTTGAGTTGAGGACAGAGCCGTAGGGTAGGAATGCTCTTACACAACTAGTAAATTTAGGCAAGCCAAGATCTCTCTCTCTCTTTTTCCACTATTATCGCTCCATCTATCCCTCTGTTTTTACACACCCTTCCTTGAGCCAAGGTAGGTTGTTTTCAGGAAGAAGCACAGAATGTGTAGATTACGGGAAGAAGGCAAGGGAGGGGTGGAGGGGATTGACAAGTAGGGAAATGTGGGGGGGGGGGGGGGGCCCTGAATGGGGGGGGGGGGGGGGTCTCTGACCAAAGACTCCATTTCCCAGGAAACCTGACAAAAACAAAAACAGTGCAAAATACTGGTAAGTGCAGTGCCAGCCATGAGAGATTATTGCACATAGTTACTGAGTACTGATTACACAACTCTTTCAGTCTGTGTATAACATTTAAAAAAAATGGAAAACATTTTGTGGCTGTGGGTTTCAAAATATTATAGCTCATGACAAGAAACACAAGAAATCGGAAAATGGAAAGTAAAAAGGGTTCCAGTTAGGTCTATGGCATACTAATCTGTTGTGGATTACAGAGAACCTTGACATGTGCACTTAAGAAATTAATACATATATGAAACATGGTGTTACGACTAGGCCTAGGGGTTGATATTTAAAGAAATGTATAGCATGTGTTCCTTTTGCTAGAGATGACATTCATTTGGTTAGTACTTTCTCTTCCAGTATAAATCACAATTGGTGAGCTAAAAATCACACTATAATCAAACTTGATCACACATTCCACTATGCAAATAAATGGACTATACTTGCATGGCACTTTCAACTGTAAGCCAAGCTCTTAACTTGCCATGCTCTAACTTGCCGTGCTAAGTAATGTTGTCATTCTTTCTACCTCTAAAACCTTGGCTCCACCAAATAAGTACAAAACGATTAAAAGTTTTAAAAAGAAAATACAAAACTATACTTCAGCAAGGGTGGGAAAACTGATAATATTTAGGGGGCAACAGACAATAATCACATAAGTTCCCACAGTAGCAGGACACATAAGGTTCTTTACCTAAAAGATGGTGTTAACAGTAGCACGAATAACATGACATTAAGGCTTATAGGGGATAAAATGGCATCATTTTCTTTCCACTATTGCACCGTGCAACCAGTTTAACATCACAATGAGAAGTTTAAGCCAATAACTTATCTATTCCAGCTTTAATTAATATGGAAGGGTTCTTATTTTTTAACAAATCATAGACAAGACATTTACACTCTGCCTTGTATTCACACACTACATTTGGAAGCCAACAGAATGGCTGCTGACTAGATGTCTTTAATGGATGACACACAGTATTTGGGGGGGAGTGAAAGTTAAAAATACATAAATTAATCAAGCAGAGTGGTAGATGAGGAGCTGGTGGGGAAAAAAGGAATTTAAGAGCAACTGAGTTAAGGTACTGGCTCCTCATCGCACTTATGCATATAGTTTAATAGGTTTATATACGATATATAGATATTTATAGTATTAATTTGTTCTATTCATTCTGATGGACGGTAAGAGCGAGAATACAGAGGGTAGAAAAAGACAGCAAGTTTGTCAGAGAAACATTGATGCCCAAGTGAAAGGCAAGGCCCCTTTGATATCAACTTTTTTCTTTTTTTATAAAGAGCATGTGGTGGTGTGCTATGAACCCTCGGGACCCCGAGAGACAGTACTCTGCCACACATGAATGACAAACCACAGACTAGGCTAAGGACTATGGGACCGTAGCTTTTTCAGCGGAGGCTCCAACTCTCTGGAACCTGCCCTGAGGAGGTCAGAATGACAAGCTGCCATACATTGTCTAAACACATTTCTGCAAGTGTGCTTTTAATAGCTCTCATTTTTGATCGTTTAAAAAAAAAAAATCATTCTACATGAACATTCTTCTTGTCTATCTACTTATTTACTATGTATTTTGTTTTATTCCATCAGCCTGCCAAGGGACTATAGATGTAAATAAGCCAATTGCTATTAGCAATTATCTACATGTTGATAATAATTCATGTGCAATGTCCCTGCACAAATAAATAACACATTATGGTGTGTGCATGTGTGCATGTCTGCATATACTGCATATGTGGTCATCATGTAACAGTTGTTTGTGTGGACAACTTTAAAGTTCCCTTCAGCCTCCTGCTTCTCACTATTGCATGCAACATGCTGTTTTATCATATACTAGCTAGTTATTAATTCCAACTAATAAAAGAAAGTAAGCCAACTTTGGTATAAATAGTCTCTTTATTCATGTTTCATGACGATGCTTCACCTGTTTGTAACTGTCTTCACTTTCACCTTCAGTTTCGTTTTTGTTCTAAATTGACACAAGCTGCCTGTAAGTTAGCCGATTAGCTAGCCAGCTAGCTCGGTCGGTCCGTGAGTGAGATGGTGCGCAATGATCCAAACGAGGAGATTACTCGGACGCGTATTTTAAGATTTTTATTTTATTCCAATTCTAGTTCACAATTTCCACGGCTTCAAATTACTCACCGGAAGTCTTTTTCATTCACTGCCATGTGAAAGCTTCAGTGTCGCCTTACAGTCATCACACTTCACCATTATTATGGGCCCTTTTTTCAGCAGTCACTTGACTTACTTCAGCAAGAGAAGCAGCGCAGGTGTCACTAATCGCGTTAACACGGGCTCTATTCAGTTCATTGAAGTCAGAACAGACAGAGGCGATCCTAGACTATGAAGAAACTAATTGGGGGCCTTCACCATCACTCCCCACCCTCATCACCTGTACACCCCAAGCCCTCATAAAAATGCAATCAGTGCTCACGATCATTTATTTTTAAAAATTGATCACTTTAAACTATACACACTTACAAACAAATAACCAAATATTCTCTATACCACACTACAAAAAAAAAAAAAAAAAAAAAAGCTGACCAGAAACAGTGGATCTAAGATAGTCCTTTATTATCCTCACACTGGAGAAATTTACAGCTAAATCTATGTTTCCAATGGTTTGGTTCAGCACAGTTTTTGGACTGTGGGAAGAAGCTGGAGAACCCGGAGAAAGCCCACACATACACACAGGGGGACACGCAAACATGCAGAAAGGCCCTTGTTCCCACCTCGGTCCTCTTGCTGCAAGGGCAAGAGCACTAACCACTACACCAACCGTGTGGCCCCTAAATGGAACTCACCAATCTTTAATTGCATCATTACACCAATGACATTTCCTGCTATGACTTGTCAAAACCACTATTATAACACTTATTATGATCATGACCGTACACAAAACATGCATATCCATACAACAATGGTAACATGCCAGGATATGTTTTTGATGACCTACACACCAGGCAGTCACGCAGTGGGATGCATCTAAGAGAAGACGAGCCGAGCAGATGTGTCAGTTACATTGTTTCCAAAAAACTGTCTAAGCCTACTTATTTTCTGGATGTTTATGTCATCGCTTGCTAACAACTGACCACCCAAATTATTATTAACACTTAAGCAGTAGGTTGACATTAGAAATAGAGAATATAGGGCATTAGCTATTTTAATGTAACCAATATGTATGTATCTAAACCAGTACCAGGCAGTGCTACACATTGCCTTCCTGCTTATCCACAGACGTTTCTTTGTACATCACCTTGCAGTTTGGAGCATATTGATGCGTGATGAGTATTGACACCTCAAATTATAACACCAGAACCACAACATGGAACAGTACAGCATGTTGCCCTCAGGACTCCACATACACATGATATAAATACCACTTCTATCGAAATTCAGGATGTATCTCTTTGTACTCTTGCACACTAAGCAGTAATGTGGTTGCGTGTGTCCCTGTGCAGCATTTACAAACACCATGTGTTTTGAGTGTCTGTGAACAGCAGCTTCTCTCAGTCAGAACACTGCTTTTGCTGCATGCGGCTCACCACATCCTCTTGTAGTTTAGAAAATAAACACATTGTCCTCACACACTTAACCACAAAGGCCTCCCAGGGAGTACACACTGACCTTCTTTTGAGCTCTTGGAGTCAAAGATTACATGTGTAATACTTGTTTTTTAATGTGAGGGGAGGCTTTGTTGGCTAGAATTTGCTCTAATATAGCATATCCATGACCAGGTTTATGTGACAAGACTTAATCACCTCAATCAGCAGTGAGGACGAAAAGCCATGAGGAGAAAAAATGAAGATAAAGATGACTAAACACAGTCAGGCTCTCAGGTTGATTTTCATGTTTGGATTTTCATGTTTGGATTTTCATGCTCCTGTGAGGGAGAGTGTCTAACTTTTCACAACCATTGTATACTCTTTTTGATGACATGCAACACTAACACCTTTATAAATGAAACCAACATCAAACACATAATGTCCCTTTGGTGCTTTTCTTTGGGAATCCGAAAGGTAATAGTTGAAAAGCCTTTAATATTACTTTGTTATTGAATCCTTGTAGCCTGGTATGATTAAATAGTCATTAAATATTAAAAGCGTTTTAACTATTGCCCGTCTGACTGCTCCAGATTCCACACTTTGTCTTAAATATCATACACTGTTACCTGGGCTACCTAGAAATCACCACATGAAATCTCTTTTCTGGTATTTAAATTTAAAGTAGCATGACTTAATATAGAACATAACACCCAAGTTTCTGTTTTTTCTTTGACTTGCTTTTTTCCAGTTTGACCACATAGAAGTTTTATAAACCAAACACATAGTTTTGTATCTCTAAATTCAGGGGTAAACTATTGTTGACATTTACAACCCGTCTAATGTAAAAATTAAAGAAATAGCTTGTGCAGTCCTGCAGATAATAAACAATCCAGCCTTGGCCTTACCTCCAGATCCACGCTTGAAAAGTGATGAGCAACTCCAGGCAGGAGTAGTGGAGATTTCTTCCACAACACCAGGGTTTCACACTTGCTCTGTTGTCTCTCATCCACAGGAGGAGCTTGTCTACACACTGTGGGAATCATAAGAGCACAAAAATACAACCAAACTCAACAAATTTTCTATATTTTTAAAGATAAACACTGGCAACAGTGGCAAAAGCAACAGATGAAGGTAAGATAAAAAAAAAGAAAAGATGCTATGATGAAGTCGCTAGGGAGGGAGCACAAGGAGCAGTGAACAAAGAAAGTAACAATGAACAGAGGGAGCAGGATCAAACAAGACACAGGTGAAACACATGAGGGCAGCACAAAGTAAAACAAATAAAATCCATCTTCCAAGAAAGATTAAACAAAGCCCATAACCACCAAAAACACAAAATCCAAACCAAACCAAACCACCAAACCGAATCACAAATGTCCAAACAGAATCACATTGAGTCCCAAGGATCATGACAACTGCAGTGATGATGTGCTTTGATCTGTTGATCCAGTATGCTGGGGTTTCAGTTTTTACCTGTCAGCTCTCCATTTGTATGGTCCTTGACACCAAGACGCCTCTGAGGGACCTCACCTTTTGGACCTGTAGCTCATGCTCCGCCATCTCATTCGCCAGGATAGAGTTGCTGCTGAGAAAGGAATGAGATGAGACGGGTCTTCAGCACACCATCAGGAACACAGACCCAAACACAGCACCACACAACAATCACACCCCCCGAACACTCTCCACACTCAAGCATGTCTACAGCCAGCCTGCGCTTTGATGCTGCTTCATCCTGCAGAGTACTGATGACCCAGTGAGGCCTTACATGACCATTTAGACCTAATGCACCGTAAAAGATTCTGTTTACAGTCAATTCTAAGTCCAAGTGGCAGGGACAGTGATGTGTATAAACAATGGATACAGGAGTGTGAGACAATATCTAACATTATATGCTTTGTCCACTACTCCAACAGTGAAACAGTTGAATCAAATGAAAATCCTCTCAAATATCATCAAGTGATTACCGTCAAACTATAGATACATGGACCTGCAATTTAAAGAATCAAACTGAAGCCCAGTTTTTGCGTGTCAATCCATCGTTATATTTAATATAAATCAAGGTCAAATACACTGTGGAAGCAGTTCTCTCTCTTTGCTGTGGTTGTTTTGTGTGGTTAATTGCATTGTCTTTTCACTTGTAATATTTAACTATTTTGTGATTCACTGATATTTATTTATTTTTTGTATCTTTTGTGCTTTTGTGTGACATTCCATTTCATTCTGTCATTCTGTCTGTCTGTCTCTCTGTCTGTCTGTCTGTCTGATATCACAGAAGCGGCTTCTGTGATATCAGTGAGAGAAGCCTATGTTGTACCTTTCTAACCTCAATGGACCTGATTCACTCTGAGGTTTTGAGAAATGCTTTGATTTTCCCTTCTCCATCTGTAATGTCAGATTCTTTCTACAAGAGCAATTTCCAATATTTAGATTTATTTCAATGATGCCAAGGACCAAACAAGGAATAAAATCACTTGCAGTATGTTTTGGTGTGTGTGGTGTCAAACACATTATGAGCACTGATCAGTGAGGCTGTCAAAACACTGTGGTCCAATTCTTGGAAATGAATATTCACACAGAGAGAAGAATACAAATCATCACGGACAACTTGACTGAAAGGTGTTCAGAGAGCCACAACCATACACGTTTTTATCAAAGACCTGAAACCTTAGCCACACACTAGAGGCATTGTGTCATGTTTTATGCACTGTAGGAGTGGTTCTCAGACTGTTTATACCAAGTACCACCTGAGAAAATATTGAGCTCTCGAAGTAACACCATTATCACCATCATTAAAATACAGTGGTGTAAATAGGCTCTTTCATCCTCCTCCTCCTCTTTCTCAAATAAACTTCAGACACAGAAATTAGATTAAGCTGGAGTGAGAGATAAAGTGACTCTAGTCAAAATTCCTCAGCTCCACTCCAATCACACACCCTGATATATACAGTAGAACAGTCGTTTTCCTCCAAGTGCCACAAGTAAGTTTGTGTACCACTGGTGGTGCATGTACCAGTTTGAGAACATTATAGTATTATATGCACCCTATAATTATGTACTTGTATACAGGAGGACAAACCAGAACAAACAAAAATCCCTTTTGTCTGAAACCTGCACCTCGTCTGCAAATTCACCACCATGCACTTGATTCAATAAAACAATCATTTCATTATTAATTACATTTCAAGTGATTTTGCCAAAGCCGATACTTGGTACACAGTTTCATAACAACATGAGACACAGTAGCCCAGCACTGCAACAGCATGTGATTACGTAATAGTTTCTACCAAACAACCCAGACCTGTTAAGTAACTCTTGTGCACAGGACAACGAGAAACTTAACACAGGGCACTTACACGTTAGGAGGAGAAATTTGATCAGCTGCTATCAGTTACCACATATTAAACAAATAAACACACTGTCCTGGTGGGATTTACTGTCACATTGTGAAAAGCACGGCAGGGCTGCGTTGTTACACACTACTATTTTTAGCAACATATTTAAAGAGAGAGTAAACTCACTGTTCAGCAGATCTTGAATCCACTTCCAGACCTGGGCTCAAATCAAGTCTGTGGAGGAGCTGCATTGGCAATGTAGGGTAAAAGTACGCTACCCAGGAGCTGCATCATAACTTGAGTATAGGGTGTGGTGATGGAGGGGCCAGTGAGGGATAGAGAACTGATATAGGGTTGCCGGGGGAGGGGAGAGCGGGCGGACAGAAGGGAGACACAGAATGAGGAAGAGATTCTGTGATTTGCTTGGTGGAACCTCCAGAGAGCAAGTCTAATTACATGCCTATAAATAAATGACAGTCTTTCCTGGAGCACACATCCAACACTTCTCAGTCTCCTGAGGGTTTGATACAAAGATTCACTTGATGACGTTTGGGCAAAGAGAGCTCAGCTAATTCCCCACAGGACACATCAAATTTTTCAGGTCATAACCAGAAACACAAAAGCATAGTGGTATTTTCATATTTTAATTTCAGCATTGCCTTGTTTCTCATCTTGACAAAAGTTTTTTTGCTGTCCTTTCTGGTGATTGTTCTCTCACAGGTGCATGCTGTTCCCACTGTGGAACTTGTCTCTGATTGGACATGGGGACAATGCAGAGTTTTTCAGTTACTGTCTCGAGGGGAGGTGGAGCTGGAGGAGTATGTTTCAGTGGACAAGGTGACTTGTGTCACGTACAAATCCTGCTGTAAATGACTTTATCAACTCTACACAGTGACATTTGCTCTAGAAAGGTGGTAATAAAATTTATATTAATATAATAAAATACAATTTAACGACTTACATGTAAGCAGAATCACTTACGTGCCAGTAACATTATGGGCCTTTTCAGATTGTTGGAACTAAGATGATGTTGTGTAATCTGTATTATGGTGGTGTTGTATGTGTTTTCTGGCAAAACATCAGTTAATTGTAGACTAAAGATGTTCTGCTAAAGTTCGAGATTAGGACGAGCCTCAGCACGATACCAGCATGGTGTGGATCTGAGGACAAAAAATAGAGGATTTTGCCCGCATACTTGTTTGCTCTTTTGTCAGTATTACATGTATGGTTTGTACTTGTGGAGAATTTAGGACACAAACACCTTCCCCGTGTCCCTGAAAAGATAAGGTGGACATAAAGGAGTGTTTTGGTCTGTTGTGAACAGGAAGAGCTCAGAGGGAAAGTGACTCTGCATAAAGCAGCTGCAGACAGAAGAGGGAGCTCTATGACCATACAGAAACCAGTAACTTTCTACACTTTCTTCCCAGTCATGGGCATCAAGGCAAAAAAGTCACTTATATTATGTATTTATTTATTTTTTGCTTAAAAAATGTATATGCATTGTGCATGAATGAAGAGATACAATGCTAAAATATCTTATCAAAATAGAATACAATATGGATTTTGTATCTAGAAGCTTCTGTCTGAGAAGGAAAGAAATTTTAAGAGCTTCTTTTACTTCTTCTTCTCACTCATTCTGATGTATTGAGTGACTGTGACACAGTCGTTCTATCATGACTGCAGGCGTAAACACATGCTGCTGCATCTATTTCATTTTCATTAGGCAGTGATTTCTCTGAAGGAGGATAGCATGGGTGAATTTTAGATTGTGGCCTCACTTTTTTTGTGTGTGCCCTAACAACAAGGACAAAAAGTGCCTCTTGAGTCCTGCAATTCCTGACTTGATTTTATGTAGTTAATCTTGCATTTAAATTTAAAGAGTAAGCACAGTATGTAGTTATTTGAAAAAGTAGTCATGCACAAAATATAAAGGTAGTATAGAACATATAGAGTACACAAACATACATCAAAAAGGAAATTAAAAAGAATAATAATAATAATAAAAAACAACAACAACAAAACACAACAGAAAAGCATGGGTTACATAAGAGAAGATATCAACTGTCTTCAAGATATGGTTAGTATGTAGCATTCAGTGTCTTTTAAGAAATATGTTTTATGTATTGGTATTTATGTATGTATAAAATATTTTTGCCAATAAAAAATATAATAATTTATAATACATTTTTCATGTTCACTCCGTTTTCATTCGAGTGCAAACTCTTTCGAGACACGAATAATGATGACTCTGCTGAAGTCTTGCCAAAAAAAGTTTGGTATGTGAACAATGCCAGAAAAGATGTTATTTTATATTATTTTATTTTGAGTTGCGTTATCCTGGCGTCATCAATATGCGCCACAAGTGTGAGTGCGTGACGTGTGTGTGAACGCGTCGTCCGGCTCATGCCGCCTGTTCGTCAAAGCGACTTGGGTAAGAGATAAAACCACTGAAGCTGAAACAAAGTACACGGTTTGTGCAGCGCTCAGTGTTACTCAGTGTGGTCATGTCATATGTGAACACTAATCTGTTGGGGAAATGCTTACTGTTTTTGGAAAGGTAGTGAGGCGGTCCTGCTGCTTCTTTAGCCAGGAAGCTAATGTAGGTCTTACGGAAGGAACAGAAAAAACTACTTGTATCTAGTTTTCGGGAGTGGTTTATACTGTTACACCCATATCAGTGTTTTTTTCTGCTTCTTCCGCTCTATGAATTGAACATTAGCATTTCTGTCTTTAAACTAATATAAAAACAAAACAAAGTGAACGCTTTTAAGTACGAATCAAAGCAATAAGGAAAGTAATCGAATACGGGGCTGATTGAAGAGTGGTGGAACAAACTTTGAACAAATTGTGGCGGTCAGCATTTCACAACAGCCTGGCGGAAATTATTATTAGAAAAAGTGTCTAATAATCTCCCTTAAGTGTCAATTTCCAGCAAAGTAATTAATTGGTTCCAGTGCAGAACTTATGTCGCCCCCTTGAGGATTTTTGAGTTATTACAGAAACACTGCTTGCTCTCCCCCACCCGTCCTCAATCACTCAGAGAAAGTTAGAGAGGCAAACCTCTTACCTTCTGCAGTGCAGTGCAGGACATGAGAGATTTGTTTCCATTGCTCTAAACTGAGTAAGTAATTTGTTCTGTTCTAATGCAAAGTAATGCAGCTCGCCCCAACTGCATCCAGTAAACTTGGAGCTGCTTGGTGCATGAACAGCAGCAGCTGTGCTGCAGGCATGTTGTCAGGCAGTTGTCGCGATCAGTTGGTGCAGCGTGCATTGTCATTGAATGAACGCAATAACGTTATGATTTTGAAGTCCAACTGAACATCCAAATTTATTTGCAATAGTGGAAGAGACTGCAAAACAGTTCCTGAACTGGAATATTGACTTCACCAAGTTCGTATTGTATTTAGTTTTTTTGCAGGTTGAAACATGGATTTCCACTTCCAACCATTGCCACTGGGCCTGGGAATTGTAGCAGGACTGGGCTGCGGGCTCTTCTTTGGTTGGCACCTTCGTGGACGTCTTGGCACTGCATCCACTGCTGAGGCAAGTGTGATGGGAGAAGGAGGCGAAATGAAGATGGTTCTGGTTGTCCGTAATGACCTAAAGATGGGCAAAGGCAAGGTTGCTGCTCAGTGTTCCCATGCTGCTGTGTCCGCATACAAGCAGGTCCATCGCAGGAAACCCGAGCTGCTCAAACAATGGGAGTACTGCGGCCAGCCCAAAGTGGTGCTGAAGGCCCCCGACGAGGACGCATTGATTGATCTACTGAGCCGTGCTAAAGAACTCGGACTTCCTGTGAGCCTGATCCAGGATGCAGGAAGGACACAGATTGCACCTGGCTCACGCACTGTGCTGGGTATCGGACCAGGCCCGGCTGATTTGATTGATAGTGTCAGTGGAGACTTAAAGCTTTACTAGACCTCCAGCCTGCACTTGTGAGACTTTCTTTGTTGACAAACCATTTGCAGTGTATGAAGCTGAGTTACCATGGGTTTATACATTTTGTATATAACAATAGACTCAGATGTCAAATGCTTGAATGTATTGTCATCAGTCTTTATTTTAATAATCAGTTTGAGCCTTGGATAGCAAAAACAGACTGAAGTGTTCACGTTTTTTTTCCACCACACCAACCAGTAGAGGGCCTGGTGCATCAAGACATGATTTTCACAGGAAACAGATGAATGGATTCTGTGTTGTGTAAAAAGAGGCAGCATGGTAGTTGTTGGACACAGAATCACAAAACTAATGAATTGAGAGTAAAAATCCCTTATGTTCTCATTAATAAAAATCATAATCTACAAATTCTGACATTAGATACAATTTGATATTAAGTATTTAAGAATACAAAGGACATTACATTGAACATGACTGCATTGTGGTCACAGAGCCGTTTGTTATATGAAGAATGTCATTAGGGCTTAAAAAATGAAAAACAGTCATATAACACATAACAAGACCTTGTATTGTCTGTATTGACTTCTGTCTTCAAAATGAAACATACAACAATCTTCAAGTTGTTGTGACATGAGCTGCACTACATCTTGACACAATGGTTTACAGGTACAGTAATACACCATGAGAGGTTTCTAGTACTACGTCACACAACTGTCTAGAATTTGTAGAAATGCAGTAAGATTGTAGATTATGTGCGTTCATAATTAAACCAACAGGAGTGGCTTACTGAATCAAATTCACCGCCTGAGAACCTGGGAAACCTGCTGAACCAAAGACAATATGAAAACTGTCTCAAATTATTCAGTTAAATGGGTGGTTTTCAAGTACAGTACAATTAGAGGCATGTCCACAAAGTAAGGCCTTGTACAGACTGACAGTGGACTCCACCGAGGGCTGAGTGATAAAACAATTATTGTAATATAACTTTGAGTTTCAGTCCAAGGCCATATTAATAATTACTCTTAAGAGCCAAAATCAATCTTCACCTGATATTTAAGGTAATCTTTTGTTTGTCTCTGGTGGACTCAAAGTTCACCTTTGTCCTGATTTATGTAGCTAGGAAAAAGAAATTGGAAACACTGATTAAGGGCATTTGTAAATAGATTAGTAATTAATCTGGAGTGTTCTCACTCTCTGTATAATAGTACTTTGGTCAACAAACAGCATCTCCTCCTACATACACTTTCAACCAATGATTGCTCTGCTCGCAACAACTCATTTAAAAGCTGTGACATCACTTCCCCTTTCTTGGAACTTGCCGTGCAGTAAGTTGATTGGTCAGAAAGTAACACACTCATGCTGTATATGCAGGACACAACCAGACTGTTCTTGACAAACAAGAAGCCTTTATTGTTAAGTGGAAAACAAAACTGCTGTTTCATTCATTATGACCCTGATTATGCACAATCAAATATTTTTAAGTGCACAATTTAAATCTAAGGTAATTTTTGATAAGAATATAAGTTCAAAGGAGTTAATGATTTTTTTCTTGTATACACGCAAGCCTTTGATAAAAACTTCAAATTACCACAAGTCTGTGATATTAACTGAAGAACTGGATGAAGGGATGAGAACTGAAAAGATAAAAGGCAAAACCCTCGACAGGATATGAGGAGCAGAATGTTTTAAAGATCACTCCTGCACACTCAAATAACAGATATCCAGCAGAAACAAACTGCAGCACGGGGGCATGGGGCAAGTTTGTCAAACAGGTCTGCAGTACCTCCTGAGGTGGAATGGTCCCATGTTGGAGCAGTATTTAAAGCACATGGTAATAATAACATCTGACTGCAGATTTGTTTAGAGAGTCCTGCATAGGCTTTGTTGGAAAAGAGTTTTCCTGAAAATGTACAACACTCTTGGATTTTCTTCAAGAAAAAACCCTGAAGTGTGAGTCTGGGGACTGGACAGGTACAACGTAGTGTTTCAGGACTGTGGTCAATGGAAGCGGCAGTTTCATGTTCAAATACAGAAGAACATAGTAGCAGTTTGTGAGCCTGAATGAACAATAATTAAATGCATTTTACAGTCTGATAGAAGAAGCTGCTCACACACATCAAAAGGAAAAAGAGGTTTTACATTAATGTCTTCTCATTATAGAGTGCAAATCAGATGCTTCACAAAAGACCCCCCCTTTTTTTTTTACTCAGAAGAGGTCTAGCTCTTCTCACAAGCCCCCCATTGTACATAAACCACTTCCCATTCAATAAAATAGACAAGAGAAAATTTTTTTACCTAGCTCTACACGGAATGTGAGAAAATTAAACTTTGTGATTCAATCTTTTCTTTGACAACAAATAAGAGTCCTTCATGATGGTTTAAAATGGGGAGAGAAAGAAAAAAAGACGAAAAAGAAAGGTTTGTTGGTGTTATCTCAAACTCCCCACAGAGGGCAGAGACAGAAATGGTCTGGTGAAGGACTGTGGGAGAAGGATGGATGGATGATGGATGGATGGAGGCTGGCTCCGGCCTACATCTGGAGGGGGGGGGGGGGTTCCGGGAGGGGGGGGGGGGGTTCGGGGACTTTACATGCCATAGCCAAAGCCTGGCTGAGGTGCTGGCTGACCATATCCTGCAGGTGCTTGGTAGCCATAGCCATAAGTCTGCTGTGGTGCCACAGGAACACTGGGGCCCGCTGTCAGCATCAGCTGAGGTGTGCCTGCAAGAACACACAGATACGCTTTCAGACATGATGCATGTGTTATATGCTACGCTCATATGACTGAAAAGACTTTTTCCTTCCAATTATTCCTCTTTAATGGAAGAGGAATCTACACAGATCATCCTTATCTGCGTTTCAGCTCATTCTTTACTGTCTGGTCCAAAATTTCTTTAATCACTGCAGCAAGTCGACAGTGAAAAGACCTTAACCTCAGTCAGTGTGTTTACATGCATGTTAAAAGTCCAATTTTTCTTAATTTCTTAGTTAGCCCGACTAAAATCAAGCTCATCTTAGTCGGACCAACATACACGGATAAAGCAATTCACAGTCCAATTACTCCTGTATGTATACGCTTAGTCGGACTGCACCAAAATTTCCTCCCAATTTATGACCCCGAAGTAGACATGTACAGCAGGTACAAAACATGCAGAACCACAGCACGATCCATCTCACTGTTTGCTGTTTGTTGTTCTGATGTACAAGTCAACAGGAAACCGATTCAATACGAACTAGCTTATAGCTAGATACAGCAACCACCTACAGAGGTGGAGTCATACGCAAACGTCCAATAAATCAATTTTCTCCTCCGTATGTATACTGGGACTCGGCAAGTCTGACTGCCGGTCTTAGTTGGACTACGGCCTTAGTTCGATTAAACTATATGTAAACATACTAAGCGTACAAGAGCCTGTTCAGCACAGTTTGATGATTAGCTGCTAAACATAGTGAAACATTAGGGACAATCAAGTGTCATGTTAAGATGACGGCTGCTGCCTTTGTATCTGATCACAGCGAGATAGACATTACATGTATCATTAGAGGACTGTTACCATAGACAATAGGTTGTGTCTCTGTTGCCTGCTCTTCCTCTTTCCTTAGGGACTCTGAGGTTTCTAGTTTATCAACCTGCAGGAAGAAGAAATGAGTACATTAAGAACAAAGCAAATGAACAAAACAACGGAATAAAATAACATGTTAAACAAGTTTTTGTTAGATGTACTATTGTACGGCAAAAGCTGCTTTCACTGAAAAGCAGGACAAAATAAAATCCATGTGATTGAGTCAGAACACTGAGATTTGTACAGCTGGTACTGAATAGCGACAATAATGCATTAAGTGCTGCTGTCAACTAATTCATTGTATCTTAAATAATATAAATCATTCTAGTGGTGCTATGTAAAAGGGTGGAAAAAAGCAAAAAACAAACAAAAAGATGACATCATTTCCATCTATGTCAGGACTGACTGGGTGGCAACAGTAATAGTTGGGGCTACAAACAATTATTTGATTGATTTCAGCTCCTCGATGACTGCACTGTAGTTAGAGGATGTCGTCAAGTTTTTTTTTTTTTTTTTTTTTTTTAAACTGTTTCTGACTTACAGATCAAATATTGAATCTAATAATTTAGACTTGTAATGAAAATTTATTTGACATCCTAATAATATAAAACATTTTTTTTGCAAAAAAACCAAAAAAAAACAACAACAGTCAGATGCAGCCACACACACCAGTAGCAGCGACTGGATGCAAATTATTTCTAAAGCTAAGAGCAAGAGCTCACTCCTTGGTGCCTTTAATATATGCATCATTCTTTTCCTTCATGCCTCTTCTGATGGACAGCGCACAATTTCAACAAACTGAAGCACTGCTGCCACCATGCTCTGTGTGTTCCAAGTTCCAGTGCTGGTAGTATACAATTCGGGACTTAGGCTGGGTGCTCCTGTATTCATCACTATAAACAGGCGAGGGACAAGATTTTGGGGCCTCCTGGTTTCTGTTTCTATTTTGACCAATCACATCCGAGTAGGTTTTTGTTGCCTGCAGATAAGAAAGAGTTGGAACACGATGGCTATTGGCTTTTAATTTTTCTGCATTTGTAGGCTGACAGCTGTTAATTGAGATAAGCCCAAAGCTTAGGCTAGTTGGAATGTATGCATTATAAACTAGGTATCTGATGTCTAACGAGGAAACCCCGAAATATTGGCTCTTGTCCCTGTAGAAGTTAAGTTATTTCCAGATGATACAGAGATTGACTCCTGATGCTCATGGCTTTCTAAAGAAAACCATGCACAGTAAACCTACTGCTACATTATCAGCAAATGTTAAATACATGCATGTGCCAGTCATCAGCTAATACATAAAGACACATCAACCTTCAAACATTCAACATTTTCATATTATGCAGTGTGTTATTAACTATGAAGAAATGTACTCTTTTTGGCAATAAATTAGCTGTACTTGCTAAATTGAATTCTTTTTTTCCTTTTGAAAATGTGACAAACAAATATTTTAATTAAGAATGAAAATTAGAATATAAAACAACCATGAAAAAGGCTTATGTGTTGTGGGCATTTCCCCTCCCACCAAAAAACCCTGCTGAGCACATTATGAAAAATTATATATATGGAAATGTAACTATTATGTATTTGTGATATTAATCAGAAGCCTTTCATGTTTGAAAAATAAGCACATTTCTGAGGACTTAACAGTAGACACTGTTGTAAATGTGCTACCTTTTAAACATTTTACTTTAAACAATGGGTTAATCATCAATGTAGATTTTTTTTTTTGATTAGACCCAAAATGTTTATCTTTTTGAGTCAATGAAATAGACATCTACTGAAAAAAGCAGATTGCATAAAAGATGCCTCAAGTTGCTACTGAAGTGAGAGTGCAGCACATGTTGAAACTAAAACCATGCACAATTAAGGCTGCTGTCTTGCAAGGTAAATACCGAGATTGAAAAAAAAAAAAAAAAAAAAAAAAAAAGATTTTATCGTTCACCTGATCAGTAACTGCATCAACCTGAAAGAGAAAAGGTGTAGCACAGCAGAAGAAAATTTAAATCTTCAATCCATAAAAAGGCTGGTAAAGAAGTGTTTTGATTGTTTCTTTGATAAAAGGAAAACTAATTTTAAATATTAAAAAAAAATGAAGGATTAGAAATTTGTCATGAGTGTCTGTATTCACTTTTGCTCTAGCCCATGTATTGATCTTTGGGTTGACTGCACAAAAACACAGCTATATGGCCTGCATTTCTATTACTACCCTTTCTTTGCTCAGATCGCTTGACTACAGACTGAAACGAGCATTGCTGACCCACCTTGCTGAGGTACTCCCTCATGACCTGAATGAAGTATGGCATAGAAAAGTCCATGATGTTATGTCTCCAGGCTGTCTCCAGCACCACGTCAGGTCGCAGCAGGTCATAGCAGGTAAAGAGGCAGGCGGCGAAACACTCTCTCTTGTTCTCCTGCAAGAACCACGACAGCAGCTCCTCTGCCAGCTCTGTGTCCTTAGATTCTGACGCATACTGCATTGCATCCTGCAGAAGAGATGCAGCACAAACAGCTTCAGGAATGGCCTCATTCAATTGGTGAATTTTTTTTTCTGAAATATCCACTAAGAAAGTAATGGTTAGTGAAGCACAAGTAGAAAATGGAAATGGCACCTTATAGAGCTTATCCTTCTTGCAGAGTTCCACACTCTGTTTCCAGCGGTTGTTGCCCTTGAAGAGGTAGGCAGCAATTCTCCTGAACTCAATCAACTCGTGCTTCTCCAAGCGTTGGGCCAGCGAGATGTTGTCAAAGTTGTCATAGGCATCTATTGAAGTTCTCAGTGCCTAAGATGAGCGAGATACTTATTAAATAAAATGCTGAAAAAAAGAAAAAAACCACAGTGTTGCCAAAGGCCCTTACCTGATAGTCCTCCTCTGTGATGAAAAGGTTGTTAAGTGCCTCATTGACTGATTTGTTGTTGTGGTTCTGTACTGACCGCAGGTAGGGTTTGACCAGTGGCAGCTGTTTAACCTAGGGACAAACAATAAGTGCAATAACTACACAAATCTTGTCAAAGAAAGGACATTTCAGACACACAGACATTTTAAGAGATTAAATTGTACCTTGCTGAAAAAGGTGACAGCACGGGAGTGGTCCAGTCTGGGAGAAAGCACTATGAGCAAATCATTCAGTAACAATGGCTTAAACTCCAGATAGAACTGGATTGCTTTGTAGTAGAGCTCCACATTGGCCACCTACACAAAGTGCAGAGGAAAACAAAATGTTAACCACTGGGTCAGGAAATAGCAGTGCCATATGAGATGTGTTAATTCGGATTTGGATGTATCATAGCATTATGAAATAATGTTTAAGTCATCAAAAATTGACTATAGTGACATAAAAGCCCCACAGTGAGATTTACTGAGATATTTTGATTATGATCAGATATTACATTCGGTTCTCTCACAAGCCACAGTTTGTCGTTATTTGGAATCAATCTGTACCTTAGTGATGATGTCTTTGAACTGTCCCTCTTTCCAAGCATCTGTTGGGTGGTTCATCATGGTGATGATGGCGTTGTCAAATTCCTCGTACTTGTCATATAGGAAGACCAGCTCGGCCCACAGGTGAGCCTGCTCTGCTGCTCTCAGGACCTTTGGTATGTTGACTCTAGACCAGAAGAGCTCCAGATGCTCCCTCATCTTCTGTGGCTTGAACTTTGAGTAGAGGATAGCGAGCTCTGTGAACATCCCCATGTGAGCACGCTCCAAGCCCAGGGCGGCCTCCAGCATCGTGATCAGCTCCTCAAAGTAGCCGCGGTCCTGATGAAGGAGAGAGGATAGTAAATGTGCATTTGTTTATGTACCTGGGCTAAGTTGTTAAAAGTTGTAAACAACAATGTCTTTGTGCTTATCTTACTTGGTAATAGTTGATCAGCTCCTCCAGCTCATCAGCGTGCACCACAATGTGAAGACCACACATCTGGGCCAGTCTGAACTCCTGTCCATCCACACAAGCAAAGCACACCTCTTTCCAGGTGCGGGTGCTGTTGGCCTTACAGGCGCCGTCCACAGCAGCCTGGTACTCCCCAAGGTGCACCAGAGTCGAAGCCAAACGACCAAAGTTGGAGACATTGTTGTATAGCAATTTAGCGGCTTCATACATTTTCTCATCATAGCAGCGATCACCGACCTAGAGGACAGAGTAAATTCAGGCATATGGTTTAATTTTACTGACCTGATGGTTCACAGTATTCACAGAGGACTGTATGAGAATGAGGCAAACCTGCTGGATGTGAGCATTGTTGGGTCCATTAATAAACTCTTCCAGTTCTGCCAGGCGATTGGTTTTGGCCAAAGCAAAGATGAGCTCTGTTTCTACATAAGACTCGCGGGCCTTCTTACGAGCCATCTGAAGAAATTTGACCAAGTCTTCCCAATTACCTGAAGCAAGTGAACATGGACAGTCTCATAAAGTGGTTAGTATGTTCTCATGTGATAGCCTTTTTTAGGTACACTACTAGTCACATTAAATGAGAAGGTGTCCAAACTTATACCCACTATATACTGACAGTGAATGTTTTCAACACTACACTAGCTAAAAGTAAAAAATACTCATGGAAGACAAAACACAAACAAATCTGAAAATGAAGCTCAATAACACCGTACTGATTTTATTCTAAATGGCACTGACAAACCAACAGCTTTCTTAAAAATTCTCTTGCTTGAGCAAGGCTCCTTACCACTCTGATCTGCAGCCTGCACCACCTCCATGTATGCAGAGGGGTCATCAGCTTTGATGTAGGAGTCAATGGCTTCCTTAACCAGGCCCTTCTGTAGCTGAGCCTTAGCCAGCTGGCTCCACACAGCTGGCTCATTGCAACGTTCTGCAAACTCATAGGCTCTGTCCAGGTTGCCAATGTGCTCGATCAGCACCTGGGATGGAGGAGAGAAAAAGGAAAACTGAGAACTTGTTCAATCAAAAATCATTAGAATACCTGTTTAAGAGCAAATGTTTGACCTGCACAGCAGAGGTGTTGACATCAAACTTCCTAAAGATGGCAAAGGCCTCCTCAAATAATTCATTGCTGATAGCAATGTTTGCGATATCAGGAGCATCATAGTTGTCGAGCCTGCTGATGTACTCCATCACACGAGTGCGGTCAGCTTTGATTGCTGTCAGGATGAGCAAATTCTGCAGATTTCTGTGAGAATCAAAAGACACAGAACTCTGACCACACTTTCAACTCAGTAATTTCTTTTTTTAACGACCCAATAAAACCACAAAAACAAAAAAGCAAAAAAACAGGATGCTACTGATGTATACCGGTGTTCACTAAAAACAGAGTTGTCCAGTACAATCTTCTCCAGGAGCTCAATGAGCTCGTTGGGCAAATCTGCAGTCATGAAGGCCTTGACTGTTACTGACACCTCCTCTGGGTCCTGGGTTTCTGACAATGCAGTCTGCACCACCTGAGTGCAAATACAGTGGAACAAAATGTTAGAAAAACAACCAGCTCCTTGTACTGATAAGAAGAAAATTAATGTATGTATACTTCACCTGGTCAATCAGCGGTCGTCTGAAGGGGTTGCTCTCCAGTAGCACACTAGCCCACAGGTCGGGGTCTTTGCGACGGACCAAGTACCGAGACAGGCTCTTGAAAAGGGAGTTCTCGTTGCAGACCTGATGTAATAAAAGCAAAACAAAGATTACAAGGGCCATTAAATGTAGTGCACTATTACAAATTAGGGCATTCAGATGCAGTGAAAGGCAGGCCTCACATTGATCAGCTCCTGGTCACACTGTCCTCTCTCATATGCCACACAGGCCAGGTGAGGGTCTCTTTTTTCACAGTATTTTCCCACCACTCGGCTGTCATAGTATGGGTTTTCTCTCAGGAAACGTTCTGGGTTGTTGTTGCTGTCAATGTAGATCTTGGCCAGGGCATTATGGGTGGCGGGCTCCTCACAACCTTCATGGATTCGAGACTCCAGCCAAGGGAGCAGCAGCTTCAGTCTGTGAGACAAAGAGTTTTATTCTGGTTCCTTAGATGTGAATAACGTTAGGTACAATATGATAAGTCTCTCCATTCGATGTCAGTTTTAGGTTTGATACCATGAATTTATATTACTCTGAGTTATTAATTTTGTTCTTTAGTGTTTACTGATGGAAAGTGCAGCACCTGTTCCGTTTTTCCACCTCAGCAACCAGTTCATCAGTGGAGAACTGTCCCCTGACAACCAAGATCAGGCTCTTAATTACATCCTCGGAGCAGTCCACATCTAACAGACCACCTACCACCACAGGCAGACGACTAGGGTTTACCTGAAACGCAAACAGTCTTATTAGATTATGTCCACAATTTATGTCTGTCGTGCAATAGAAATTAATATTTTTTGCAACAAAAATTTTAATATTTTTTGCAACAAACTTTACCTTCTGAACATAGATCTCAATGTACTTCTGCAGGTTGTTACGGTATAGGTAGAGGACCAGGTCATGGACAAAGTCAAAGCGGTCACAGACAATGATGAGAGGCAGCTGGTCGGTGAGTTTGGCTTCCTGTTTAGCACACAGAATGAAGGGAGAGAGAGAGAGAGTCTACAGTCAGCAAGACATACTTCATCCAATCTAAAAACTACTAAACCTGATGCACTAGGTGATTATTTTACCAATGTATTTATTAAGTGTTAAAAGAATAAAACTTCATGTTAGGGACGTATAATTCTTTCTCATTAACAGGATCTCCTCCTGTTAATGAGCTGCTGCAAGGCCATGACCTCTAGACATCTGTACTCCAATACAACTGTATGGATTGCCATCCACACAAACAGAAAGTGTGTGATTACTCCAGCTGTCCCTGTATCTTTACCTTGAGGAAGTTCTTGACACGCTCAGGGTCATAACAGTTGCTCTCTCTACAGATCCTCTCCACCTCTTTAATCTGGCCCGTCTTACAGGCAGCCTGAATGTATTTGAAGTGAACATCAGGGTCCTGACTGAAGTTCACAATTGAGCCAAGGAAGTAGAACAGACCTGAGAGACAAAGATGGTTTATCATATAAAGCCCCAAAAACATGGAAGTCTTCGGCTCACCAATCCAATTACGTCACCAATTACATACTGAAAATAATCTAAATGGAAATGAAATACTTCTCTTCACCAGTTGGCTTGCTTAACCTTCAAGTTCCATTATTCACCTCCACACAATATTATCTATGACTGTCCTGCTTTTGCTCTGACCTATTTGTCTAACTGAGCTAGAAAATACATGTAGTACATGAGTACATGCAGAGGTGACAGGATGTATACTTGTAGGAATATAAAGGTGAACTGATCTGTTTCAAGAAACATTTTTAGTGAGTATCAATATATCATAAGAATCTATGAACTTAGTCTACATTTGTATTGTGGGAATTATGGATTACAGAGAACAAACAAAAATATTTCATTGTCAAATTAAGCAGTGTGTGTCACAAAGTTTGAGATTTTACCTTCAAAGCTCTTGAAGGACTCAAAGAGCTCAGTGAGAGCCTGTGTGGTGAGCTGCTCATGGTACTTGGAAGCCACCTGGACGCAAATCTGCAGGTTCTGGCGGATGTTGGCTGACAACATGGCCCTGAGGCACTCTAGAGAGTCTTCCACTGACAGTGAGCCAAAGAAGTTCACCAGCCACTGAAAGGCAGACAAGTTTGTTTCTATGGTAAGTTCATGACTAACTTAGTGCTTACCTAAGCAATGAAAAACAATGGAAGAAATGGCCTTTAATTGTAAAGAAATTTCCCTTAGTTACAAACTGAATACTACCTCTGGGTTGAGCAGATGTGTATGGACCACAGCACGCTTAATGTCGTACAGGTCAGTGTAGTGCTCCAGCGCCCTTTGCAAAAGTCCAGCCTTCTCACATAGCTGGGCAATGTGAGCACGATCATAGTTGGTGAACATTTGGTTGCCTAAGATAGCATCAGCAACCTGCACCCATGAAAGCAAAAAATAGTTAGAACTGATTCCTCAGCTTTATTAATCGAATTTCTTTCAGCAAAGTACAGCATGTGTATGTGTCCACCTGTGGAGCATGCATAAGGTTCATCTCCAGCAGCCGAGTCTGCAGTGGTCCTTCTGAGGGTCTGTTGTTCTTCAAAGCATCCAGAAGAAATGACGTGCACTGCTGGATCAGGTTGTACTCCATGAACACATCCACGATCTGGACAGACACAGAAGCAGAGACACATTGGCAGAAAACTCTAGACACAGAAGAGAGACCATGTGTGCGTAAAAGCTACAACCCTATAGTGTGACACTGCATCATGAAGTATAGAGAATGTATTGTGATTCTATGCTATAACACCGATGACAACATCATGATCTTTGTTCTTATTGTAAAAAAATTAAATAAAAAAAGAGTTTAAAAAAAGTTACAACTCTCATGACTTGTCAAAACCTATTTGTACTGGAATTGTAAATTAAATCTCCCACAACATGAATACAATACTAATACTAATGCAGCACTGACAGAATTAAATCATATAGACCAAATACTTTTAAGTACTTTTAATAATTTTAAGACCATTTAGAGTGTCAAGTAAAAGTTGGAAGAGTAAAAAACATTTCCTCTTCCACTGATGAAAGACAGCCTCTGATGCAATGTGTGTTACTTTTAAAAGTCTTGCTAGCTGCCAATGCAGCACTTTAGGCAACACAGAAAACTGTGTCAGCAGAACAGAGAGACTGCAGAGGCAGGAAGCAAAGGAAGGGGTGCAGTTCCTTTAAATTATAGGATTGTTGAGGATCACAGATGCTTAGATGTCATATGACTTAGTCAACTACTTTTTTTCCAGAAAAATGCTGAGTTTATTTGTAAACTGCAAAAGGGTGTGGGTGTTTTCCAAAATAATCATAATCAGGTATCACCAAAATCTCAAAAAAGTTTAACCTAGTGCATACTGCATTTCAGGGCATCTGTTTTGGAATTCATGTTATGATTATTTCAGTTAGTTTTAATAGAGTAAGGAATAAATTAAGCTCTGCAAGAAATACCTCTTCTACTCTTACACATGCAATAAAGGAGCCAACAGCAAAGAAATTCTTTAAAAAAAACTATCCAATTTCAATCCATATTTTTGAGGATCTTAGGAAATCCCTCTTCAATTCCTCTAACCTGTGTGATGTCAGCAAGTGGCTCTTCATCCTGAACTAGCATCTGAGCAAACTGCAATCCTTGCTCTGGGTTGATCCGCATCACATTCCTTAGCAGAAAGATCCAATCTGGAGTGTAGCCCACCTGGGGAAAAAAAAGCAAGGATCAAACATTAAGTGTTCTTACTCTCATTACACTTCTCAGATACACACACAGAAGAACAGAACAGAGAAGGTTGTTTCTCAGTCAACTTTTTCATTTTGGGGATAATTCAAACTGAAAGAGCTTTAATACTGCCTGAGGCAGACAGACATACCTTCTTGGCGTACAGGACAATCTTTGGGAACTGACCAGTCTCTGCAAAGCACTGAATGACCTTATTGGGGACATTGGCCCTCAGGTAGACACTGAGAGCCAAGGTAGGATCCACTGCCTTTACCAGGTCACCAAGTTCCTCTGAACACTCCAACTATAAAATAGGACAAGTAACAAAAGTGCTCAACTTAAAAAGTCACATCTTTCATAAGTCCAATAAAAAAATGTACTGAGCTTTAAAAAGAGCTGTCAGGATCTCTGAAACATTGTGATGTAACACTGTACAGACACCTCCTCCTGCCTTCTACCAATCCTTTCTGTGTTGTTTTAACAGTATTTTCAATGCTAAGCTAGAAAGCTATAAGACAGAAACACGTTGAAAAATCCTTCCCTATGACCATAATATTACAGACAAGGCTTCAATTTGTTTTTTCTCCAAATACGAGAATTTTATTCTGGATTTGCCCGACTGACTGCTGATTCCTTGCATTTAGTGATATTTATCAGGCTAAACTGAATTAAAATCCTTTACCTCTGGTTTCGCCTGGCAATGCCTCAGTCTAACAGTCAGCTAATCAGAAGGGATTCTACTTAAAAAAAAAAAAAAAAAGAGGCATGACAGAGGATAGCTGAAAACCATTTATTAACTACTTCTTCATTAGAAGTGGATACAAAAAAACAGAGCATAGCTAGCTGTTTTTTTAACTGTATCATTCATCTAGATAATGAATGCTAAATATAATGTATAAAATACTAAAATATGTTGAATATAAAATAGCAAACATTTCTATATACATTAAAGTACAAACCAAATCCAAAATACCCTTGCTTACCATGAGTGCAACTTCGAAACACCCATATGTGGAAGGAAAACTTAATATACAATGATCTTACATGATCCAAGATAACAGTAAAGTCTTATACACAAACAGAGGGCTCAGGAAGAGCATCTTCTGATGAGGGGAATCTGAGAATGAGATCACAAATACCTTGTCTTCCTTCAGCCACTTTTCAAGAAGCTGCTTTCTTCCCTGCTGAAGGACGGGTCTGCAAAGCTCCAGGGACTCAAACTTGTTGAGCTGGCCCTGGTCCAACAGGATGCCAAAGTACTGCAGCAAGGGAGAGGTCTGACCTGGCTGAGCTGGCACACTCTGGAAACGGCGGATGGTGTCTGGGGTACGTAGGATACCCTGAGAGGGGAAAAGATCAACAGAGGGTGAGCTCAAATCTAAACAACTGATAAAAGACAATCCTACATTACATTTTTGGACCGAGCAACAGTTCAAAAGCAATAATACTGCAATTTAATATTCTTCAATTGTAATATAGCAAACGTTCAATATGTATCAATGTTCATGCATTGCACAAATACAATTTGAGGTATGATACATGCGACATCTTTCAATGTTTTACCTGAGATGTACGAAATATTTCTGCTTAACCAATGTTTGATGATGTTTTGGGTCTACATAATTGTCTGACTACAATTTACTGGTTTCAACTTTCACTCAATTTCATTTATCATGAAAATCATTGTTACTGAGTCATATGAAAATATTTACCATGATAAACATTTTTAAACATATCGTCCAGCCTTAGTTCAGACGACACCCAAGACCTGTTAATTAATTGTGCTAATAGCATGTTTACCTTTGGTGCATTGGCAGCCATTTTGGCAGCCTCAGAGTAGTTGCCAGCAGCAAACAGGTTGTTGAACTTGCGTGCAAAAAGTTCTTCAGCACCAGCGAGGTTGTTGCGGACAGCTAAGCGGAGGGCTAGATCTGGGTTCTGGAGTACATTGGTGATGTAGGGGATGATGTTTTCTTCTTCCACACACACAGACAGCACCTTTATTAGAGAGAAATGCAGTATAGCACAGTAGAGGCCAAAATGGAAACATTACATAATCATGTTACATTTTATCATATTTTAACAGACATGACAATGGGGTATTGCTTAAACAATTCTTTCATTTCTTTCAACATTTTGCTGCCAAAAATTATACATTCATAATACAACATTATATAAGTAACACCTGGGTTTTTCCTACTGTGAAGTCAAAATACCTGCTGTGGAAAAAGCCTCTGAACTCTTTTTTGACACCACAATGACAAAGATAAACAGATTCCTTAGTCTCATCCTGTGAGTGAGCCAGATCAACTGAGATTAACTATGGGCAACTGCATTAAACTTCATTAAACTCTGTCTGGCCTTGGGTTGTGGCTGTTGAATGCAAATGTATTACTAGTGGGTCAGAGTAATCCATGGCCTTTGTGAGTGGTCTGGCAACAGAGAAAGAGGGGAACAAGTTGAATGAAAGAGCAGGATGGAGAAAAGGGGAGGGGGTGAAAGAGAAAGACTCCTAGTGTTAGCTCCTCTACAAACAAATCAAGCAGGTCAGTACCACAGCTTTTAACATGGGTGAATAGACCTCACTCTTCCTGCTACTAAAGAAGGGTCATTTACTAACTATAATGTGGGGGGACTAATTGAAGGTAGTAGAAACACAAACTGGAAATAAAAGGAGTAAAACAAGTAGAGAGTCTGGTAAACACATGGAGGTGTTGCCTTACATTTTCTGCCTGCTTGCCGATTTTTCTTGCATTTAATATTGCAATATATAAATAAATACCATATTCAAAAAGTAATATTCATTTTTTAAAAATTCAATGATCACCCTGGTAAAAAAAAGAGACTGTTCTCAGTAAGACAGCACCAAGTGTTAAGAGGATATAGGAGCTGTAGTATCAAGTGATGCACTAGCCCAGACACAAACACACGCACACACAGTAGTGAAATTGCAGGACTGAGATGAGATCACAGGTCTCCATCTGATTAGGTGGAGGTGCTGATTGAATTAGAAGACCACCAGTAAGAGGACTGCAGAAGGAACACTTCAATATCATTTGTAAAAAGTTCAAATCCATATTTAAGTTAATATCAGATTACTTTTTTGGTGAAAACAGCCATGTGCATTCGTAGAGCGAAATGGTTACTATGTTATTTTTTTCCTCCCTACAGTGACAGGACAGGACAAGTGGGTGGTTATGTACCATTTATTGTTTTAAGAAAGATGTCGATCTACCTCCCCGCACATAATGATGCTCATAACTGAATGAAAAAGGGGTGCTTATTTGTTCTCAGATTGGTTGCTTACAATTAACTTTGGGTGAGCATTGTAAAATACAAACATATAAAACTGATTGAAATGACTGAATATGACTTCAACAGTAAATTTTTGAAAAGCTGCACAGTCTGAGAAATCTGAGGAATCTGACGGTTTCCTTAGTATTCTGCCCGATATGATCAAACCACTTACAAAAAATATTAGATAGGTTCGATAAAATTTACTTCCCTGTATCCATTATAAAAGCTTATAAAGCTTGTTGATGAGTAGATTAAAAGAAATATACAGACTAAAGCATTGTGGATTATATATGTGAGCAGAGACAATGACTACGTGTATGTGTGCATGTAAAATAATAATAAAAAATACACACACACACACACACACACACACACACATATATATATATATATATATATATATATATATATATATATATATATATATATATATACTTAAATATACATACACACATACACACACACATATATGCACTTCACTGCCACAGCAATACAGAAAGATCCTTCACTGCTTCAGATCAGCTTTCTTCTCTTCACTCAATAATTCATGCAGTGTGTGGTCTGGCTGGAACAGTATTCATCAGCTGGATGGATCCAGTTCTCTTTTCTGGTTCAGCTTAACAAAAGTGAGATACAACCCTCTCCCCTCTCTCTGTGTGAAACAGTATACTTTGGATTATTTATAATGCCTGCTGGCAGAGTGTGGGCTTGCCTGATGATGACAGGCACCAGAGGACATTGCCATCCAGAGCAACTATTGATGTTGCCCTTGTTGACATTTGTAAACCTCAGATTTGCTGGACATATGATTTGATGAGGACATAAGGAGTACAGTCAATAATGAAGAAGTGGTTCTGGTTTTACTCCACCAGAACCACTTCTGGCACCTGAGCAGTCATTGAGAAGATCAATGCAATTTCTTTGACCACATAAGGTAAGGAGAGGATGACAATATTACCTGTCCTTTCCTGTTGACCCCAATGATGCCTGAGGTGGCCTCATGTGGAGCAGTGACAAAGATGGTCTCTCCGCTGATGCGGTTCATGTAGATGCAGGTGCCCGTCTCCAGGTCATACAAGTGGATATAGCCATATTTGGTAATAAGGAAAACCACATCATGTTTGGAGCTTATCTGTTGAAGATGGCGAGAAAAAAACAACAACATGAAACTGAAATCATATACAAAGTTTAACATTACTTTGAATCACCCAGAAGGCTTCTTCAGAGAATAATTGGGACAATTTATAAATGAAGATAAACTAGCTATAGATCAACTTAGATGAACATATCATTGTTCCTATACCTGATTCACAGTGAATGCTAATACACAATGTCATTGTGTATATTTTACATGTTAATGCAGGCTTTATGAATGGCAACTCATCATTTTTACATTCCACAGAATGTACTATCAGAATCTTTCAGGCTACTATGCTTTGTCATGATGAAGGCACATCAGTCATGGTATGTGCCTTCATCATGCTCTTCATCTCAATGTTGAAAATCTGAAGGGTTTTGACAGCTAGAGGAGGAGGGAGAAATGGGGCACGAACCAGGGCCAAGAAGAATGTTATAGATTCTGACAGGATGTCTTCAACAGACACATTCACAGGAAAAGAACATGTCAAATTTTAAAAGAAAGGAAGATTAAAATATTGGTAGTCATGGCAAACAGCTCAACTGGCAACTCATCATTTTTACATTCCACAGAATGTACTATCAGAATCTTTCAGGCTACTATGCTTTGGTTTACCACTGCATGCATAATTACACACCTGCATGGCCACAGGGAAGTCATTTTGGGCTTCTGGAGGGAAAAACACATCCACTGCTTTCTTTGGAAATGGCTGGTTTCCTGTTGGTGGGGTCCCAACTTCAATGATGTGCAACTAAATCAAAGACAAAAGACACTTGGTGACTAGTAATTTTGTCTAAAATAGTACCACTGTCACCTGTTAATCTTCTTATAGACTACCAGTCAAAAGTTTGGACCACATTAAATGAGAAGGTGTGTCCAAACTTTTTACAGGTAGTGTATAATATTATTAACATCCACTACCTTTCCTCCAGCCTGGCCTCTGACAGCAAAGCAGAACAAAGTGGACTCCTCTGAGTTTCCCTCCATCTTGAACTGGGCAAAGCTGGCAGCATGACCTTCGATAGGCTGAGAAACTTTTCTGTCGACAGAGTAGAGCTGCATGGCTCCCACCACCCGATTTTGCTGAAAAGGCAAATCAGTGCACATGAATATGTGGGGGGAAAACAGGTTAAATAAGGTAAAGAACAAACAAGTGAATATGCATGCATGTAAATACACAACTTACTTTATATGAAGACAAGTATTGGGTGAAACAGTTACAAATCTCTGACCTGACATGAGCAGAAAATTACCTGGGCTGAGATGCCAATTAGAAGAAGCCATTTCTGCTTGGCGTCAGTGCGGTAGTTGATGATCTGGCAGCCTGCCAGGCTGGAGTGGCGGTCAAAAACTTTCACAGGCTGAGAGTCACCCTCCATGCTCCAGTGGTAGACAGCATTGTCAGTCACAAGTGCAACTGTGTTAAGGGAGATCCACTTCCAGAAGGTAACATCATCAGTCATGGTATGTGCCTTCATCTTGCTCTTCATCTCAATGTTGAAAATCTGAAGGGTTTTGGCGGCTAGAGGAGGAGGGAGAAATGGGGCACGAGCCAGGGCCAAGAAGAATGTTATAGATTCTGACAGGATGTCTTCAACAGACACATTCACAGGAAAAGAACATGTCAAATTTTAAGAGAAAGGAAGATTAAATTATTGGTAGTCATGGCAAACAGCTCAACTGGCAACGATGCCATGACGGACGGATAGAGGCTGCCAAACATGCTGTAGTCGGAAATTGTGTCATATGAAGTGTAAGGCAGGCATAGATAAATTTTAACTCTGACATCCTGAGAAGTTACACATGGCATTGAAATTGTGTTGATTGAAGCAAGCCAAATGTTTCCATTTTCATGTTATCACAACTTCAATAATTGACAGACCAATAAAAACATACAGTATTGTTGCCTATTACTGAATGAAGATACACGGGAAATCATTTTTCCCATGTATTAATTTAATGAATGAAAATGGATCACTAGTGGTGTGAGGGTGAGAATGAGCATTTGTTAACCTCCTTAGCACAGCTATTAAAATATTTGGATAAATGTAGACACGATGTGTTATATATCATAATATCCGACTACACGGCCCACCCCATCAAATGAAAAACCCTTAGAGAGAAACAGCCGACAGAAGGTATAGGTAGGAAACAAAACAACTCACAAAAAAGGCAAACACATCTGCATCTGAGCCAAATTGTCAAAAGGGTGGAGTATAAAAATTTAAACATACTGTACATGGAAAGGACAATTAAAGTGAAGGGGTCTTTAAGGACAACAGTAACAGAAAAGTTTTCCAATGATGATCATGGTTCGTTATTTACAAAGAAAATAAATACTTTTTTGCAATGTCTGGACAGAAGACAAAAGACCAAATGTAAAAAAAAAAACAGAAAAAAAAAAAACAGTTCACTCACCTGCATTTTTGTGTCATTTGTTAGCATTAATTTTGTGAGCTTAAGCTTTATTATGAAGCAGTGTGACTTCCTTGTTTGTTCATTATTCTTACACTTATTATATACTTATTAAAGTGAGAAAAAGCAAAAACCAATGCATTAGCACAACCATCAAGATCATTTTGCCATCACTAAGCCATTGAATCTGAGAACAATAAGCAGTGTGGCCAAATGGACCACTTACAGCAGCAGCCAAATTATAGCAAGCAAAGAGATTTTTAATTGAATAATGATCAGGTGTTGGAGATGTTTATGCACTGTGTCCATCTTTCAGACATGGTTACATGAAGCGGTCAAAGATTCATACTAAGTCAAGGTCGGCTGAGATGCATTAATATGGTAATGCAGGGAAGACAGTTGGGGTGGACAGAAGGCGGCGTAGTCTATGCTAACCCTAAATTGAACTTGGTAATGACCACACAGTTAGTACAGGTTAAATCCCCCCCCCCCCAAAAAAAAAACAGCACAGTATATCTGCTCATCATACTTCCTCTCTTCCTCTCTAACCATGGTGCTTTTAAAGGAGAAAAATTGATTAGATCTAAAATTCATTACAATCACATGTCAATTTTGACCGCACATGATGAGAAGTGTCCATTGCTGTTCTAATGTTGCCCAAAGACATTTTTCTAAGCTATCCTAATCACATTCATTTTAAACTGTGGTAAAAAAGTGCTTTTGTTCCAAGTTAAAAAAAAAAAAAAGTAAATCATACAGGGCTATTGAAAATTTAATGTGCAACATTTAACCACGCAACAACGCACAGCGTAATGCAGCTATTGTATTGCAACACTCCTCCTCATCTCTGCTTGTCACATGTCTGTCAGCAATGAGTGAGAACTCTATAAACGATATAGCAGTTCAGAACACAATTAAAACGTGCACATTGCACCATGTCTTCAGTAGAGAGGACAGTCAGCAAAGAAAGGACTATTTATGCTATTACCTCAAGCAGAATGAGTGCCAATTTAACATTTAAACTCAACAAAAATTTCTTTTTACTATTAACATCTTAGTAACAGCATTTGACAAATTCCCTCAGTAACAACCTCTCATTAAAAAACATTACAATTATAAGTACAATTAGGAGAGAAAAGCCAAATGACTATATCAATGCCCTAAGGACCCTAGAGAAATCACTAGAATAGGTTAGGGAGACAGATAAGCTAAAAATCATTTAACATAAGTTTGGCTCATAAAATGTTCAAGTAAATGTTGAATAGGGGCAAGGCTAAGAACCAACACACACAGATGGACACACAAGGGTGTTGGGATCCTGAATCTACTTAAAAAAAACCCAAAAAACTATTGTGTAGTAAACTATTGGTCAGAAATTACTATATAATAATAAAGATTAAAGGCAGAAGAGGAACAAGTGAAATAACAGGATAGGGTAATTAAATTTTCACACAAATGGAAGAAAACATGGATTTCAAAATTAACAATGAAAAGAAATGTGTAATTAAAATGACACATTTTAGCCCTAGTATTACCACATGTAAATGGGTTCTAGATCACTTGTACATATAAAAATAATGGAATGCCAGCAAGCTATAAGGCTGTGAAAGCTAAATCCTGTTTATGAAGAATATTTTAAATGGCCTAGGCATCGAAAAACTTACAAAGAATTACCCAGAAGACATTCTTAAAAATTCAGAAAAACATTGATAGCCAGGCCATGAATGTACAGGCTTTAAGAGCATGTACCAGTTTAGTTAAATTCAAACCAAAACCTGATCATGTAAACTTTAATCAATATAGTCTGTATACCTTGTTAAAGGTGAGAGCAATACTGATTGGGATCATTTCAAAGGAGCAATTTGTCAATAAATATCATCTTAAAAACAGGATTTTACTTCCACAGTGAAGTAGTTAAAGTTCAACTCACCGTCTGCAAACACATAAGAAAGCAGTAAAGTAAAAAAAAAGAAAAAAAAGAAGAAAACAGAGAAGACAAAAACAAAAAACAAAAAAGTCAAAGCAATCATGGATGCTACACAAAAATAATAAAATGGGCTATTTTTAGTATTTACAGGACAAATGTGTGGAGAAAAAAACATGTTGGCCAGTAATACTACTTTGTAGTGGGAAAAACTAAAAAGCTGAATATGTATGGACAAATATATAGAACTCATTTAAAACACTCTTAATTATTAAAAGGATAATGTTGCTAAATTAAACAAACTTGTCAGAATTAAAGGCTTCACAGAGCGGATAAAAATATAAACACTGAGGTATTACAATGTGGTTCTCACTTTAGTTGTGTGAGTTTAGATTTAACACCAAAATATGGTTTTTGTAATTGAAACAAACTCTCATACCTTTAAGTGCGATGACTTTGCTGGCTGGATTCATTATGGCGCTGTCAGCTGAGATGGGTCTGCGGATAGGTGAGTTTGGGTCAGCCATGTCAATGATCACCACCTGACTTTGCTCGCCAACCTTCTCCCGCACACAGATGAACTTGTCTGACTCCATGGTAAGGGTGCTAAATCCTATGTTGGCTGGATTGATCCCTATGTTTTGGAGCTGTGAAAAAAAAGGGGTGAGGAAAAGGAGGAAATTAAAAAGACAGTCCAGCATTGAGATTGTTCTTGAGATCACTTTCTATGTTTTTTTTTACTTTACTTAGTTTTTCTTACTTTCTCACTTGTTTATTGAGTATCAAGAGACTGTGAGTTGCAGTTTCTTTGTGAATGTTATGCTTAGCAATCCTGATTTTGAACAGCAACATTAATTCCTGTTTTTCAGTGAAAAGGTACTGAATCTCTGCATAGCTGCTTTGTAGAATTACAGCCAATAAAGTATCCACACATGACACACAACAGCTCTCTGGACACATGGAGCTCATCAAAACAGAGAGACATGGGCTGGGTGAAGAGCTCAACCAAAAATTCTTTAAGAATGGACCAAAGAGGAAACTAAAAACCATGTTACACAACACTACAGAGCCACGACACTGCCAGCAACTGCTCTGACTTTGTGTAGTTTAGGTGGGATGCCATTTGTGAAGACTACATTTAGCACTGTTGCTACATGAAGATCACCCTGCCTTAACAACTATACTGACAATCACTTGTACCTTTACTCTGTGGTATAAAGCTGAGCAATATAAAACCCTGAGCCAAGGAATGTGCACTGCTTTGCATTAAATAATGCCAGCAAACTCTGCAGCACAGATTGCAGCCCAGGCAGTGAACAGGGCCCACTGCCTCACACCAATTCTGACACAGCACAGCCTGCTGGGGGCAACAACAATGATGGCCCTACCAGAACAGTGCTATGAAGTGTCAGGATGTTAGGTCAAGAATAGAATATTATTTCTGTTATAATTCTACAGTAACATTGGACCAAAAATTTAAAGCATAACACTGAACAAGTCATTAAAAATTGTATTTTCTACACAAATATTTCCAGTGTTTTCAATTGAAAATTGAAATGCTATTGTGATGTAAGCCTGGCGGAATTGAAACTACCAGAAGCACATCCCATAGGCCACATATTTCTGTTGCAACTTCCTCTACTTTTGCAGCCTTTCAGTAATGCACTGCACTCATACAAATGTCATGCAATTCCTTGAGGCTATCATTTCCTGTTTAAAAACTATGCTTTTTAGATAAACGTTTTTGTAAACTTTGTGGTCAATAAATTATGTATGTTTGTTTAAATATAATTTTTGGTATGCCCCAGAACTGAAGCATGTAAGTGACTACAATTAATTTGCTATCCACCTACCACTGCAAATGTATTTAGTCCACTTCATGAACACAGCAACACAGCAGTATTAAACTTTGTGCACATCTGCAAAGGCACAAGCTGACATTATCTCGAGTCAGAAACAGCACGTAGATGCTTACACATTAATGTATAAATAGTTATAGTAAAAACATCATCATCATCATCAACTTCATGAAATAATGACCACTAAGGATACCATTAGCTCAATAAGGAAATATTTAAACTACTAATATTTGTTGTTTAATGATTTGTGTCCTGATGGTGTTTATTAATGACAGCTTTAATTGGCCAGTCATAAAATGGAAGATTCATTACATGTGGCTTCCTAGTATAAATGCTCGTATAAATGTTAAATGTTAGTATAAATGTTCAAATGTCAAATGCAGTTCTGTGAACACGTGTTGGATCTTTTCCAAGGAGCCTATTAAGCTTGCCAGCCGCACCTGCAACCAAGCCCTGTGCAGTGGTGAGTTACTTCAAGGCTTGCAAATGTTTTAAAAAAGTGTCTCCACTGTTCATAATTTGCCACAGTTGAGCCCTAATCAGCAAAGACAAACCACAGTTCTTGGAATTGCTCAGTGAAATGGTAACACCTTTTATCAACGACAGCACAGAGCCCTGCCCCACCCACATTCTTTCATTGATGAGTAACCCGTTTCCCTTTCAATAACATAGCGACAAATGACCATACAGTACGTGTTACAGCCAGCAATAAGGAAAGAAATGAAAACCTTTTTAAATCAAGCTTTCCCCATACTCGACTTGGATTGACATCATCCTGTAACATCATGGTAGCTCCCATGCCTCTTACCGTTGCCATTGTTCAGTGAGGAAGTCTTGTTTACTAAGAAAAAAGTTATTCTAACATCAGACAAAGGAAAGGGCTCAAAGAGAGAATTAGCTTTAGACCATGAGCATATCAACTCTCATTATTGCCTACTAACAGCAACTATGAAATCTACCATATTTAATGAAATGGATACACTAATCTTGGCTATTTAGAGTATTTTCTATTTAATGATATAAAAAGATGTTTTGAGATCTAGAACTGTGTGATTAAACTGCCTAACTTTCTTAAAATAGCTCACGTGTATCTGTCAGATACGTGTCTAGAAACTCTCATTCTCTGTCTCTACCATTTGGCATCTATTCTAGGATCAGCAAGGAAGTCATTTCATTCACCATTACAATATTTTTTTAAAAGCGGGAATTAGCAGTTGTTATATCTCTGCTTCTTCAAACAAAGTACAACCGATTTAGCTATAGCATGTATAATGCACTGCCGGAAGACAGCACACCTCAGTGTGGTCTGCCAAACTGGTTTTCTGTGTAAAGCTCATAGTAAAACTGCTGTGGGCTACTGTGTGATGCTAAGCTGACATCAATGAGTAGGAATTTTGGAGAAAGCAGGTCAGTCCATTGAAGGTACAACCAATATGGAAAATAATGCAATCATTACTGTTCCTTGCATGTCTTGGCCATATGCTGCTATGTTTAGCCTTGTAGTTAGCATAAGCATAAATGGGCAGGTACTCGCCCAGGAGAGCATATGAGGCAGAGGTCACATTTGACAGAAGAGTAATAGCATTGTTATACTCTACAAATAAACACAGTTAATGTGGTCAATGGGCAATGAACTCCTCATGGATATATGAGAGGCTAGTTGTTTATAGAAAGCATGCTGCGAAAGAGAAACAGAAAATCCATTAAATCAATTGTATCAGATTGTACCCAAAGACTATGGTTACCGTCACCCACCTAGCCAATGCAATGGCAACACCAGACTGCCAATAAGATTCAAGTGACTTACTATTACATAATGCATTGCTATCACAAGTTACCAGAAAAATCATTAGCTAACTCTCTGCATTGCTCTGTTGTAATAAGTTTTAGAACTACATATTCAATATATCTTGAATTACTATGCTCTCTCGTAAGGAAACTATGTAAAACTTAAGTTAATGTCTATAAATAGCCACAGATTTGAGCCCATGGTTGCTGCTGAATCCTACAGAGGATAAAAAATTTCAGCAGTTTTAGACTACACTTAATGACCCAAAGGGAATCCCATCTGTTGATTTAACCTGTATGCACTTCCTCCAATGGAAAGTAGCATCTTGGTCAGCATAAAGAGCTCTGTATCCCACACATGTTAAGTTCAAGGCAGGGCAGGATGTGCTATGTAATGTGCTGAGGCTTGCAGCACTTCGCTGCAGTGCTCCACAACAGGAAACCAGGAACCCATTGTCTACTAGGACTGAAACAACAGGCATCCCCACTGCTGCCTTCTCCAAAACCATGTGACATCGGTAGGGGACATGTGACTTGCCCAGGGGGGTGAGGAGAAGGAGGGCTGCTTTTACAGATAACCAGACAGAGGAGGAAAAAGGAAGGATTCCATGTATTTCTGAAGCCCATCCATCTCCACACCAGGCAAGTTCTGCTGAGGTGGTTGTGGAACTTCAGTTTCTTTTTTTCTCCCACATGTACACTTTATCTAACATTTAAACAGAGCTGCGGAATGTCAAGTTTTCAGCAGATCTATTTCCTTGCCAGCCTGTCACGAGATCTCAGCTGGTCAGTTACAAGCAAAGTTCAAAGAGTAACTTGCAAATCTTGTAGGGTGGTATTTTAGGAGCATGGTAAAATAACTGCATTAAGAGTGGATGCCAGAAACAAATAAAACAGACTAAAACACCACAGAAATAAATCCAAATGATGCGCCTTTAGTCTGCATATCATTTGGCAACCAAATCCTTTTACACAACACAAACAACCAGCAACATTGGTTTTAAATACATAAATCATATATTTACCAAAAACATTCTTGTTGAGTGTTTTGTAAATGCTTAAGCAGAGAGATTCAACGAATTACATATTTTGTAAACTGAGTAATTGCTATGTATACAAGTGTTTAGAAAACATTGGCGTATACACACTTAGGAATTCAATAATTATTTTTCTCAACATGTAATTGTGGAATCATGTGTGTTGAACTAACAAATTGTTTGAAAAGCTTGTGCTTCTCTCTCTCTGCAGCCATCAGCAAACCCATAAAACCAATCTGCACTTGGGCAGTAGGTGGTGCTAATACCACTTGATCACATTGGTTAATTTAATAGTGCATTCTATAAAAGAAAGACTGTACACATTTTCAGTGTTGTATTTTAACTGCTGTTATGAGATCAGATTTGATAATTCTCGTATATTATTAAATTTCTCCCTACTCCTTGGGAGTTGAAAAAAATGTGGTGCTAATATAAATGGATTTTACATGACACTCAAGTAATTAAAGCTCTTTAACTGGGTGTAAGTTTCACCATACAAATGGATGATATATAAAAATGCAAGCTATGCAAGTTGACCGGCCAACAGAAGACACTCAACTGCATGGTTTAAGGGAAAGGGGAAAAAAAAGAGAGATGACTGAGGTACATTCTTGCTCTGTACATAAGCTCTTAACATTGCGCAAAATTGTGCATAAAATGTCAGTGAGATAAGCATCTGTGCGAGGTACAGTGTGAAAAAAAGTTGTGATACAACACAATTATATATTAGTATTTTTGTAATTTCAAGTAATTTGTGCCACAATTTTACTAAAAGTGAAGTAAGTGGACAGTAAACATAACACCCTGCAGTACATATTGATACTGCACTGTGGTTATTCCAAAATTGTTAAGATGGATAGCTTCAGAACATGAGCTTTTCTTCTTAATTTATGAACATGTAGACAAATTAGACATCAACTACTCTGCTAAGGTCCATTAGACATTAGACTTTAAAATTAATGTTTTTTAGGTCTGAAATCAAATACGCATTTAAAAGGATAAGGTGATGGGATGGTGAAAAAACAGAACCTCATTTGCTGAGTTTGCAGGTTGTAAGAATCATATTGTAGAAGAACCTATGAGCTCATGTCAGTGTAGATCATTTAAGGATCACGTGACTCTACAGTACCAATAACATCCTCCCTACTCCCTAGGTGCTCTTGTGAGGAGCCATGTAAGCAAGCATCTTATCATGTCTAACAAAAAAGACTGAAGACAAAGATAATTCAGACATGTCAGAAATGTGCAAATCACAATTTATTAAGTGTCCTGATGTTGCTGTCTTGGCCAGGTCTCTCTTGAAGAAAAGAGACGCATGTTAAATGGGACCACTTGTCTCAAAGAATATTTTAGGACATAATGTCTCCAATATTTTGGATAAAATGACTAAGTGATGCATGATGTAGGTGATCCATAAGTGATATTTGCTGGAGAGCCCATGTGAGCTGATTAGGAACATAAAATGACCTTGTGACATGCCATTGACACAAATCAGGGAAAGCACTTTTAAGTCACAGCTCAAGTTTACAAAACTACTGGAACACAGGAAATTATTTCAATATATTTGAACAAATTATATTATCATATAAATAAGTTACATACAATAAGTTCCAAGCAAAAGTACTACTGCTCCTATCAAACAAAACATTTTAACAAATAAACCATATTTACTTCTATAATTATTTCTTTGAAATGGTGCACACACAAAAAAAAAAACCCTCAACAAAGCTTTGTTAAATCATTCCCCTAATGCAGTTTTTTGTGACGGGCCAATATGTTATCTCAAGTCAGTGTTGAGTTTCATTGACTTAATTAAAAAAAAAAAGTATTACAATTTTATATCAAAGCACCATATTACACGTTGCTTTTATAGAGTAAAAGTTTCTATAAGGCCAGCTAACCAGGGAAAAAAACATTCCTTTCACTGAACAACACTATATGTCAGTGTCAGCTGAAATAGTACTGTCCTTGACCTGTGACCTCAATTCAGGAATCAATGTCACTACACTGTAGCTATTACTGAGTACTCACAAGACACAGAACCTATGGTTTTATTTGTCAGTTTAAAATTCATGGCAAACTAAAGAAATAACATGAATAACTAAGATCACGGTGAAAGGATTGAGCCAAATACATCTGTCACTTTATGCTGTTATGAGGCACAAAGCTTTTAAAAGTAAAAAAGTAAAGTTCAATCTAGAAAAAAAAATACAAAAGGCTAAATAATGAAATTATTTTCTTCAAGCTATAAAAGATAGGCAGATCCCATTTCTAATTTGTAACTCGACTGAAACTATGACTTATTAATTATATCTTGAAAGCCAACACATCAGACTGAATTTAGAAGCACCATGATCTACACCCAAACAACTTGTAGTTTTAATGAGTTTATGGTAAATGTGGTAGGCATAATCACACTTGTACAACAATGTGAGATAACAGTCAAATCAAGGCAATAGTTTGCCTTTCAAAAAACAGACAGGAATCAGTCTCAGTGAATGTTTGAGCCAAGGCCAACTCATTCAACGTAGGTTGTCTGATTGCTCTCCGACAAGCCAGCACACTACAAACTTTAAACGTGACAACCTTCAGAGGACGGGCAATCTCAAGTAATCAAACATGTACATTGAGGTATGTCAACGCCATACAAAAAAATAACTCAGCTGAAAGGTGACAAATACGTTTTCTTTCCCTATTTAGAAGCAGCGCTGTTGGAAAGAATTGTACAGAAATCCTTTCATTGTGATAGCACAGGTACAAGTATAGATTTACGGCTGTTTAATTAACCATATCCACTTTGCACTACAGTAGAATAGCTGCCAAGAAAACGAGCTGAACTAAGAATGTTTTCATGGTCAAACTTGGCTTTAGAATATATTCCTTCAGCATAGTGTTTAAGAACACAAGTTGTTCGAAATGTGCAAAAAACAAAATTAAATAAAACGTGTGGTTTTGGAGTGAGGACATATGTCATTTCAATGATGAACGAGGGTGGCTAGTCAGACTTAGCAAGAAGGCTGGATGCTAACTGTGATAAACGTCATCCACCCTGCAAAGCTAGTTAGCATAGCTCGCGAAAGCCAACTTAGCTTGTTAGACTTTGAAAAGTCTCTGGAACAACTGAGAATCTCGTGGAAATTCAGCACGGGAAACGAAATACCCCTTACAATTTAACCATTCATCCATACGTAAAAGAATGGTTAAATTGTCGGTTACATACCTGCAGGTGCTCCTGAAAACGAATAGGCAGGATCTGAGCCATGGCGGTTCCTCTGTCACTCTCCTCTGGTTTCTTCTAATGCTAACAAACTACGCCTGCTTCTCTCAGATGCTAATCGGACAGCCAGGGAGCCTTTAATTCGAAAGTCCTAATTAATGTATTGTAAACCTTGTTCAAATCGTGCTGTCGGTGTCACGGTTCTTTTAGATTCGTTCCTTAGATGTTTCGGGCTTCCCCTAGCTAACGAGTAACTGCCACTACACCGACTCCCTGGACCTGCAATGGCGATGGAGGTTGGTCAGCAGAGAAAACATCCCGGAAATGGAAGTGCACTCAACACGGCGGATGGATACTGTGTCACTTATTTAAAAATAACATATGCATCGTGTAATGACTAGTTCTTTGGCATTTTTACTATGTTTAATATTTTCTGTGAAATACATCTGAACCACACAGGAATTTAAAACACAAAGTATCATAAAAACAAAAGTACGGCGGAACTACTTCGCTCTATTCGCCCTATGGTTTTTGCCACATCATTCGTCTTCGTAAATTAACGTCACTCCTACGTGTTAGTACACTTGTTCCTCTCAGCCAATTAGATCACTCTGCAGAAAAACCTGGAGACTTTTTTGCATCTATTCATACACTTACAACGCGTATCTACCCATCAATTATGGTATTAAGTAATATTAGATATAATTGGCTCATTGTAGATTTTCCCTCAACACCTGTTCAGGAATGAAATTAATGATATTACTTTTACCATATCATTGTTATATGAGAATGATCAATTTTATAGGGACAAATGTTTGTCAGAATCAATAAAATACGTTTTTTAATATATAAAACAATTTTAGAATAGAAGCCACATGCAGGATTTCTTTTTGTCAGCATCATGCAATATGTGATGGGTGGGGTGTGCACCCCAGTGATCATTTCCCTTTTTTTACATCCACAGTTTGCAGAAGACGTAGTCATTGCTCAATGTAAAGCTGAATGCTGGAAAAATCATTTCTGAAATGAAGTGAACTTTAGGCAGATATTTACTTTTGTTGAGTCAGCAGTAATTGCATCTGATGAACAGTGTTGCCACAGAGGAAAATTAGGACATGTTATTTGTCTACCACACATCACAGTGTAGCAGAAATGCGCATGGAGTTCTCCACAAAACGCCATAGTAGTTGTTAATCTACTAAATAATAATATTAAAATAAATGTATGTATATTTTTTACTGCAGGCAACAGCTCTAACCACTATCCCGCCATGTGGCTTTTATAAAAACGTATATTGGCCAAATTTAAATAATGTTCAAGGTAATTCAAGGACAATAACTGTTTTGTTTGAATCTTAACACCAGTGGTTTACTGTATTGTTTTAATATTTCATGATTATCTACCATAAAAATTCAATATTATTATTTTTTTTTAACACAAGCTGCAACATGTCACAGCACCAATCATGAAACCCTTTCTGGGAACACATTTAAAAATAGGTAAAGCCTTTATGCAAATTGTTTAAAAAATATATATATATTTTTAAAAGCATAGGGTTTGGGGGTCCTGAATGGACTATTCACGCTGCTGTTGCCATGGATTCACAGACCAAGGAAACACAAGACCGACACTCACAGAGAAGCTATGTGTGTCATGATGAAAGAGTGGCCTTCGGATTCACTGCACAGAAGCCACACAGGCCCATATGAAGCTGACATTAGTTTCAGGCTAATACAAAATGACAAGCAACACTGGTGGTTCTGCAGCTGCATCTTCCTTATAAACCCCTACCTACTGACGCTCAGTGAGCACTAAAGTGAGGTCCGCAGAACAGCTGTCACGTATGGACTTGAGATATGTAAAGTAAATGGGATGAAGCTTACACAAGGTAACTTTCTTACAGTGTTTTGGCAGTGACTTAGGCACAGATGGGAGCTCAGTGTCGTCCTGTTGATGGGAGGATCCCATCAGGAATGATTCTGACTAAGAGGGGAGTAGGCTTGGCTCCAGACCCAGGACTGAAAACTCCCATAGAAAGCCCATTGCTTCTCTCTCTCTCTCTCTCTCTCTCTCTCTCGCTCTCTATTTTGATTTCGATTTTAAATTACAAAGTGCTTTATTGGCATGGGAAACATATGTTTACATTGCTAAACCAATGATAAAAATAAAACAAGATAAGGCATGCAAAAAAATGAAAAAAAAAATACTCTAAATAAACACACATATATTATATATACACACCGAGGATGGTAAAATAATATATCAAAATAATGCCAGAATAAAAATGCTACTGTTTTAAAGAGAAAATATAAATGAGTACCTTGTACAATCAGGTACATGTGATCTTGTATGACTCTCTCTCTCTGCTCCAGAAGGCAGGAAGGCAGAAGTAAAGTGAATTACAATCACAATAGATACTCAAAACCTTATTCATTTATGGTTTTCTTTGTCACTTTAAATGTATATAAATCCATCTCTGTCTCCAACTCTTTCACATCACCTGAGAATGGCAACACCAAAACTTTACCAATTGTTGTTAGTCTCTGTGCCAACTTTAACCGCATCACATTATGAAGTGAAATGCAAGACTCAAAGCCTCACTGTGACAATATTTTCACCTCATTTTCAAAAGCACTGTGTCAGTGTCATGCAAACATAGCCTAACCTTTGAATGGCAGCTGAGGTGAAGTTACTAATTGACTGTGTGGGCCTTTGCTCCCATGAGAAAGACTACACATGCTGGTCTAGCGAATACAATTATTTTAGTCCAACAAAGTCAAATGAACAGGGGTTTACCCAAATACATAGCCTGTTGTTGATTTTGTAGTTTTGATGATCAAATGTACAATAATGAGTTTGCTGTCCTAATGTCCTCATTCAATGATCCCAAACCTGTTAAATAAACAGGCTTATAAATAAATAAACACATTGGTCTTGTTTTCATAAATCTGACGGTAAGAATAATTCACAACAAATACTATTTTATTTGCTTGTTCAAAATGTCAGTAAAATGATACAGCTGTTGTCAGTGTAGACTTTTTTTTTTGGATTTTGTTGCCATCTACTGGAGATATTTGTTGATTTCAACTAGTCTAAGGCAAGTCAGTTGAACTGTTATTAAATTCAAACAAAAGTCATATGATCAGGGAGTTTTAGTGTAGTTTAAATTAGATTCATGGATTAATTTTATAATCACAAAGAAATTTTTATACATTGGAAGCGTTACTGATGGCTATGGTCCCTTACTGATACAAGTCAAATGCATTAAATTATTATTTGTTTGCTGGAATTAAGAATTCAATGTGGCAGTGGTGCAAATATGAGGTTATTATATTCCATATTTGGTGGTTTAGGGTCTTTTCACATTTCCTTGATGCTCCATACAGGTGTCTCACACAGTCAGACATGACAGTGTGACAGTAACAGCACAAACACCACCAGCAGACCCTGGACGTGAAGCACGTTTAACACACTCTGTGGTACATATAGAACAGATCTGAATGTTTTACCTCAGATTTGTTGTGTTTGTTTTCTGCCAATAAAGAGGTTTTAAACCACAACTATCTGGTTTCTTCTTCAATTTTCACTCAGAAAAATCTGTCTCTTAATCATCTGACATTTATCACAATAATTATCAATATGTATTTGAACATTTTGATATATTTGACCCAGTCCTATCTTAATAAAATCACTATAATCTCACATTACTTGAAACAATTCATTCAGAGAAATTTGAGGTATTTTGTTACTGAGCTGTGGCCTTGAACCACAACATTTGGATGTGAACAGGCATAAACACAGTACACACACACACATCCACAGATAGCTGCAACTTCTCCTCAGTCAGAAACAAAGTAATTTATTGTGATGGATCAGAATAGAATATCTTGTTAGGGGTATTGCACATGGAGGTGTGTGTTATATATTTTTCACACAGTTTAAACGTTAATTTGGGTGCCCCCCTCATGGGGAGGAGTCTCTCTGTGGTCAGAATAAATGTTGGGTTGTGAGCGACTCCCTTCGCTGTGTCCCTCTTTGTTGCTGACTGCTGACCTGATGGGAAAGAGACGCAACATGAGATCGACCACAGGTATTATTTCTAAACCTTTAAAACATTCCATGTATTTCATATATGTGTGCGCTGTGCTTATGTTCCACTGTTTCACTGCAAACATGAAGCATATGTATGTGTTACAATGTGGAATTGTAAGAGAACACCTTATAATTTAACTGATATAGTTCAGCTGGTTGTGTGGCCACTGTTAATTAAAAAAAAAATAAAGTAAAATTTTTTGAAACTGTGATAATCAGCAGACCTTGTTGAGCGTCAGCTGTACCAGTGTGAGTACCACTGCGTCCTAGAACATTTGAAAAGAAGGTTTATGGCATGGAAAAGCAAACAGTGTTCCATTAGCCACACCAAAGTGCCTGCAGAATATTGGCTGTTGAGGAGAGGAGGCTGCTTGGCCACATAAATGTGAAATGATGAACTGGCTGGATGAACGGCCCCTCCCCAATCTATTTATCTGTATCTCTTTCTGTGTGTGTGTATGCTTATTAGTTACCTCTTTAGGACCTTTTCTGACATAAACACTGACCTTGTCAGGACCAGTAGTCCTCATGGAGACCAAAACCTGGTCCTACTGAGACAGAGCCTCATTTCTGAGGAACTGGTTAGGTTTAGGTCTAAGACTGAATAGGATGTGGTTAGGGTTAGTCATTAAATCACTGTGGTGAAGGTTAGGGAGTATGCTGTGGTTAGGATGTCCAAATTAATGCAAATTCATTTAGAGTCCTAAGAAGAATAGTTGCACAAAGCTGTGTGCATATGTGCTTTTGCTGATCAGTCATTTGTTTTAATATCATTGGTACTGTGTCAAAGCAAGGACTCAGTGACACGATGAACCACACAGATAAGCAGTTATACACTGTGAAGGACGCAGTGATGGTTGAGTGTGTAAACTATCTCATGATGAAGACACACATTAAGCATTCATGATTAAGGCATGTTTTGTTCAACCTTTTAACATACATAACATACATAACTTTTGCTATAACTATTATAGCAAAAGTTATTGAAAATGACTGCTTATTGTGATAGTAATTCTAACTGAATAATCAACTGACACCGTGTACTATGTGTACCAGAATATTTTGGGTTTGAAAACACTAAGATGCATTTTCTTCAGGAACAAGTTAGTCAGTATCTGACTAATCTGTCACGGTGAGTGAATTTAAAAAAATCCTAACTAATTTTAGGTGGCAGCCGAACTCTAACTCAGAGTCTGTAGCTGGCATACTTTTATTAAGTAGTTTCGGTCCCTGTTTTGCAAGGCCAAAGACTAAAGGTAATCACATAATATTAAATCTACTTTTATGGCTCTTCTGCTGATAGTCAAAGTCAACAGATATGTTATCCACTGCTCAGCTCAACTCACTCCCACAGTTTAGCAGACAAAACAGATTGTCCACAACACAGATGTCCATAGAGCTGTAAGTTCCGATAAACATACCATATTGTGCTCTGTATGTTAATTAATTGTGCATTGTTTGTGTTGCTATTCTGCAAGATTTGATTTGGGGTGTATGGTATTGGTGTGGATTGAAAATTGGAATGGTGACAGCATCACATATTGTATGACTGTATGATGGCAGCTTTAAGTGAAGGTACAGAATTGTGCAGTTATGCCATTCACTTTATATGATTTTTGTTTTCAAGGTTTGGTGAAAATCATAGGGTTGACAGAGTAAGTCTGCTTTTATTTCATTGTTTGCACCAATGATCACACTGTAACATTTAAAAGACCCTGATTGTTTTGATGTCATTTCAAACCTAAAAGTGTGCTGCTGCAAAAGTCACAGCAGTTATGTTTCCCTAAACAAATCATCATTTGATTTGGTTTCATGTTTTATTTTTTGTAGTAGAAACATCTGTTAAGACTTTGGGTCTAAGACAAGGCCTACTGATATATGATGTTGTTATGATGTAATTGATTGCACTGTTTGTTTGTTTTTCCCCCCAAAATTTAGAGAGACAAGTATGGTTCCTTTTCTACAAAATAATATATCTGTCTAGTGTCAGATAAGGGTTCGAGGGCCATAAATAGAAAGTGTGCTTTCTTTGGAAGGTTTATGTCAGTAGGGACTTAGGTTCAAAGTCTCCCATCTTCTCTGCAGGAAATTCACATTTAATCCAAAAGAGGGAATAGACAACCCAGTGATGGTCATCACAGATGACGCAGGTATCCTTCATACAACAGTTTGTATGTCAAACATGAGGAAAGTTTTCTCTGTATAAATATATTCTGTTCCCTTCTGCTCAGACTCTGCGCAGCAACCAAGTCCTCATCTGTGTGTTCTTAAACGAGAGGAGGGGGAATCCTATGGATTTCATTTGAGAGTGGAGAGGGGGCACCATGGTCACATAATCAGAAATGTGGTGCCAGTTGGTGTGGCTGGATGCAGTGGCCTTCAAGATGGAGACCGGCTTCTGGAAGTCAACAACTGTTATGTTGATGATCTTCCCCATCCTGAGGTAAGATGAGTCAGACATTATTGAATGGAAGGAAACTTCACGGAGGGACACACTTTATTTACTGTGTTTCTCCTTCATTAAAAAGGTGTCCAGGAAGATAAAGCTAAGTGGACACCACTTGTCTTTATTAGTGCTAAATGGGGAGGCATATGAGCAGGCTGTGTCAAAAGGCCAAGACCTCAGAGCTTTGGTCAGAGCTCACAAGGGCAAAGCCACCAAACCACCAAGACTTTGTCACATCACCAGGCATCCTGTCTCAGGACTGGGCATCAGCTTCACACCTGTGGAAGGTAATGCTTCTTGTGGAAATCACAGTAAGCCAGTAGATCAAATTTAAACAAGGACCAGATTTACAGCTGAAATGTAATCGGTGTTGTTCAGTTGCTCCTCCTGTTTTTGCACTGCAGGAGAAAAAGGCCACTTCTCTGTGAGTCTGGTGAGAGGAGGCGCAGCAGAAAAGGCAGGAGTGTGTAAAGGAGATCGCCTGGTATGGATGGATGGAGCAACAGTGTCTGACCTTTCACCTGCTGCACTCAACAGGATGGTACATCGTCATACTGTTACCATTTTAAGAATTTTATTAAAATGGTTTTGATATAATTAAGTAGGTGCGCAATAAGTCTGTCTTATGATTTAAATTAAATTAAAACCATGTCTCATCAAATGTTAAAAAGTAAAGTCAAACTGCTCTATTGCTGATATAAAGTAATTATTTTTAAAATGACAGCAATACTTTACTAGAATTATCATACTCATTAATCAGACGCTTTTATGACAACTGAGTGACAGCACCAAAGCTTGACCTTAAATTAGGTTTCATAAAGTAAAAAGTGTAGGATATCAGGTGAAGAACTGCACCAAAGTACATACTTTTAGGAACATTTGGGTGTTTTAGGTGTTAGGAGATGAAGTAATCTATGTACAAACACAATATTCTGCGTATTTAGCCTTGTCTAACAAAAATGTTTTCTGTAGATGAAAAAATGTGGCAATCACATCACCATCCTAGTGATTGACAGTGAGAGTGAGAAGAACTACCTGCAACACAGGATGCCTATTCTTCCCAGTATGGCTGTTCCACACAACCTGCCTTTTAGGGCCAGAAAACTCCACCTGGTTTCTGGGCCTGATGGCTATGGCTTCATCCTTCGGCTGGAAAGGACACAATCAGGACGCCCATGTATGTAAGAGACACAAAATGTAGAATAGTTTAACACAAACAGTCTAAGCTTTAAAGTCTTTTAAACATAATTTTGGTGTATTTTTAAACCACAGACCACGTTCTGCGTGAAATGGACAAAGGCAGTCCAGCAGAACAGGCAGGTATGCAGGATGGAGAACTGCTGCTGGAGATTAATGGAGAGTCGGTGGAGACACTGACCCATGAAGACATTGTGAACAGAGTGAAACAGAGTGGACAACAGGTTTCCCTCACCACCATCACTTCCCAGGGCCTGGAGTTTTACACACAGGTTGGCAGCACTAAACCGACTGCATACCTTTTCAAAAAATGTTTGTTGGGCAAAAGTGGTTCATCAGCTGCAGGGCAATGCACAGAACAGCAGAGACAACAAACAGCAAACAAAGGACATATAATACATAGATTAAATAACAGAATGAGAAAGAAGAATGTTGCACCTGTCCTAGAAATTTGTATTGCCCCTGCTCGAAAACACATAAAAAGTAAAGAATACATTAAAACATTAAAAACTGACATTAAAACCTAAACCACAAAACAACTGTAAAAACAAGGCATTAAAACTTGCAACTATGTGATAGCCTGGTACTACTACTACTACTACTACTACTACTACTACTACTACTTATAATAATAGTAATAATCAGAAGTCACCATTATCATTATCTAGACAAAGATGTGTTTCTTTTTTTCATATTTCTGCAGTTTGGCCTCTCACCTCTTCTCTTTTGTGAGGATACTACAGCTGACAAAGAAAAGGAGAGTAGAGTAGCAGGTTATGAAGAAGAGAAGTCGTCCCAGAGGGAAACAGATGGCACATGTAAGCCCAGACTCTGTTCTCTCCGCAAAGGACCCTTGGGGTTTGGCTTCAATCTGGGTTGCGTCCCACAGAGTCCTGGGACCTTTGTCAGCCAGGTGGGTGATAGTTACACATCTTAAAACAACCTTATCACTAAAGTAAACAGAGCAGTATGAGATAGAATGTTTTTTATTCTTTTGAAATAATTTTGTCTTTTTCTCCTGTAGGTGACTTATGGCGGCCCGGGGCAGAGTGCAGGACTGCTTGTGGGAGACGTGGTGATAGAAGTGAATGGCCAAAATGTGGAGGAGAAATATCTAGAGGATGTTATTATGATTGCGAAAGATGGAGGACATTTTCTTTCCTTATTAGTCATGGATAAGACAAGCTATAACAAGATGAAGCAGACTGACACACCAACCAGAGATGTCACTGAGGTGAATAAAATACTGTAACCTACAGTATATCTGCTCACACATCCATGACTTTGATGGCAATTATACATTTTAACCATATTGTCTTACTTTTAACTTAGCAGGAGGAAGAGGACTATGAACTGTCATCTTTGTGAGCAATCAAGACACATCATTCTGAAGATATTCTAAAATGGACTAGAAAATTTTTAGATTATTACATTATCACAGGGTTTCATAAACAAATCCAAAGGACAAAACAGAACAAATATAGTTAGTACACAGAGAAGTGGAGCATTTGTCTGAGCCAGCATCTGTCTAATGTTGTCTTACTCACATAACATAGAATGTAGAATCAATGAACTGCAGAACCATAATCTCAGTTAACTGAATTTGATTAATAAAAATGACTTATAATGACTTTGAAAACTTTAAAAGGTATACATGATAAATGTGAAGTTTTTGTTGGATATCTGTTATCTGAAATAAATGTGATTGCAAATATTAATCATTTGGAAACAATTTATATTATTATTATTATTATTATTATTACCATTATTATTAGAATGATATATTATCATTACTTTCTCGCACATACACTGAATGACAGCCATATTCCTCTAATGTCTCTACTCATTATACCATGTTATCAGTTGTCCTGGTGTACTGCTCACTGCACCCTCTGTCGGCCGCATCACCTCTTATATATTGCTAAAGTCTATGGTTAAACACTGTAGGGGGAGTATAAATCGAATTATAATAAAGCTGTGGATTAATAGGCCGTATACCACGTTAACATGACATATTCAAATGCGAAGTAAGTTTACAAGCTTGGATGTTTCTGTACAGGCAGTTGTGTGGCCAGCTACATTCTTGGGTCCTTGTGAGGGTGACATTCAGTTGGTTAGCAGGAACAGGAGGAGCGGTTAGCATCGACAAATACTTCAACATGGCACAGGCAATGCAAAAGCTGGTTGCTAAAGTACCGACATTGGTCGGCGGTGAGTACATTTTGTTGTATAATTGCACAGTCCTACATCATGTGTAGGAAGAAACTGTGGCGTAGTTTTTTGTGTGATCTCTATTGACTTAATGTAGCTAGGCCGGCACTGTCAGTTTCACCGTAACCACAAACTCAATGAAGTAGACTCGGTTCTTAAATATTTGTAGTAGAAATGTGTCGTACTACGTTTGAGTGTGAAAACCGTCCAGGTTCTTTCTGTTTAGCTAGCACATGGTTTGGGTTTGCGACACACTAAACATTAGCCGTGTAGCTATCTTTAACGTACGTATGGGACTCGGATGGAGCTCAGCGCTAATTCAGTAGCAATAGAACAGTGTGTCAGTGATATGCCGTATATTTACAATGTTATTTCTTTTCTAGCCGCTGTCACCTACTCAAAACCTCGGCTGGCAACCTTCTGGCACTACGCCCGTGTTGAACTTGTGCCCCCGACGCCTGCTGAAATCCCCAAGGCCATTGAGGGAGCCAAAGACCTCATCAAGGGTTTCCAGACAGGACGTCTCGGTCAAACCACAGTGAAGGTGTGTTCAGGTGTAACTGTTACACAAACGATGTGTACATTTAATGTTCAGTAGCAGCCGTTTGTATACAAGTAGTGTTAATTAAGTGTTGTTTCAATTGTCCTTGTAAGTCTCTGTCATATTCAGTCATTCACAAATTATTTATGTTGGTCAAGTTGTAGTCAAAGGGTAACTTAGGGTATCTTGGTCAATTTTCAGTCAAAACATTTAAGTCTTTTTTTCAATATAACAAAAAAACAAATTATTTCTGAATATCGTTTCAAATAGTGTTTCACACATCTCAAATATTGATGTAAAGTGTCACAATTACCTGAAAAAATACATTTTAAGAATAAAGAAGTGTCTGGTTGACTGATTAGAGACACATTTACAAGTAATGGACTTGTTCTGACTTTAGTATTTTATTGTGAACCCACACAATTCGAAAGCTGAGAATCTGACAGAAATCTCAGGTGTCCATGTAGTTAGTTTTTGTTTTACAGCCATAGGTTTGCTGCGACAGCACGTACTGGGGAAAACAGCTGATGCACATGAACTCATTTGGACTTTTTTTTAAGACCTAGCAGCTGGATATCTATCTACTTATTTTGTTGACAAAAGTAAGGAGAGATCTTATCTTGGTTTTTATTATGTAAAAGATTTTAGTCTCATCTTTTTTTCAGCAACAATACTGCATCTTCGTCTGTTTTAGAACAGTGTTGCAGTCTCATCGTTTTGTCTTCGTCATGAAAAAGGGCTGTGGGTGAATATTTTGTCTCATCAAATGAAAAATAATAATATATACAAGTTCTAGAAATTGTGTCATGTAGGGTTGCAACGATTAATTGATTACTAAATTAATTGACAACTATTTTGGGTAATTGAGTTATCTGTTTAAAACAAAAGCTCAGATTTTCCAGCTTCTTCAATCCGAATATTTTCCGGTTTCTTTGCTTCATATAACAAACAGTTAAACTTAATAAAATAATGTTGGTTTGTGGATGTTCTCAAAACATTTGTGAACATAATCATTTCATGATGAAACATTTTCTGACATTTTATGTTCTACACAAAGAAAATAAATGACTTGTCTTTACTTGCAGCCCTTCATAAATCTTTGTCAGTCTGTAATGATGGTTCAAAATAACTTGCGAAGTACCGTAGTTATATGTAACGGAAAAATACCATTTGGGAATTCAGTGGCTAATACATTATTTTGCTTGCTATATTTCTCAGGATGCTCTCAGGAATGGACTGGTGGCCACTGAAGTGTTGATGTGGTTCTACATCGGCGAGTGCATTGGCAAAGGAGGCATCATTGGCTATGATGTCTGAATTTTGGACTGTCATGCTTTTTCTTCTCTTGAGTGTTATATGTTCAACTTTCAACTAAAGTCCTTGGAAGTAATAAATGGATCTATGTTGATAAGACATATTTTCCCTGACTCTTTGCCTTCTCTTTAATAAGAATTGTTTGATCATGAGTTGTCTGTAGGTTTAATACAGACGTTCATATTACATGCATGCAACTGACATATCACCAGAACAAATAGCCACACACGTTTCCCATCTTGTCTTGCCTCCATCATGATGAAAGCATCCATAATACTGGAAATTTTCTTGCTTTTCTGCCCACATACACTCTAAAATTGAGAAAGCACAATGTGACTTTGCCAAATATGATTATTTGCATCTGTGCTTTTCCTATTTTACTTATTAAAAGTTCTGCCATGAATATTGCCCATTACAGATATTGGATAAACCTTAAAGAAGAGATTTATTGCTGAAGTTATTGTTAACTGCTGTGTTTTTCTTACTGTGAGTTACTGTGACTGACAAGACTTGTCAGTTATTAACGTAATCATCAACTGACTAACTTACTGATTGTTGCATATTAAAGATGTAATCATAGTCCCCAATTAACTTATCCTCATTGAATCTTTCCTTATGAACTGATGTGGATTTCTTCTTCTGATGGCAATTTTACTACAGTATATTAAAATCTAGATGTCATTGCCAACCACTTAATCTTGTGCATTTAGATATGAATTGGTTTGTATGTATTATGTATTAGGACAAGTATAACAGAATATTTCTGCCCTGCAAATTTGTGGCCAAAACATTGAAGCAGCTCATTTAAATCAGTCTGAATAAATCACCTTATTTATGGCAAACAATGCACTTAATGATAGGTATGTTTTGGCCACATTTGTGATTTGTGTAATTAAAAGTAAATCATGGAATTTGATGAAATCTGGGAAAGAAGATTATAATCCAAGGAAGAAATGGCTAGATTTTGGTGGTGATCTGAATTCAGGATTTTTTAAGACAGCATATGTCATTCGTTTGAGATAGGGTGGTGAATGACTAACTGAGTGCTTTTGAAGTTGGTTTTGTGTTCTCTGTGCTTTCTCTGGATACACCTCTGTGGACATAATATTTTTGATATTAGTTTCCATAGTCAACCAACAGAGGGAGCCATGGGTATTGCCATTGTTAAACTATTTCCGAAATAGCATCTCAAAGTGTACTTAAGTGTATTTTGGGGAAGGTGGTTTGCCAATTCACAGTCATGTGGTTATCAAGGGAATGGTTAACAAACCAATAAATTACATCAACAATCCATTCATTCATGTCGCTCTTTATTTTGAACCCTAAATGAATAATTTTTTTACAAAATAAGATTTTAATGAGTAATAGTTCTGGTCTAGTTGGCCATTATATAAGTAAACATCAACAAAATTAAATAAAGGTTAGTTTAGGTGAAAAAGAAAAAAAAACTCAGGAACTGATATGACAATATGAAAGCATGACAAAATGAAATGACAAATGAAATATTCTGAATGTAGTGAAACCATGATAATACCTGGTAATGCATCAATATAAACATTTTTGAAATACTCACACATTTCTTTGATATATTTTACATGTATTATTCAATAACAGTGGCCTACAGCATCATGACATAAGTAAATATATCTCGAGTTTTATATATATATATACATGTATATATACATGTATATATACATGTATATATATACACACAAGGGTACAGTCATTTTGAACAATAATTACATCAATACAATATGAAATATTTAATATAGTGAGAATTGGAACTCTAGCCATACATGTTTATTACACTTATGTGACATGTTTGTGATTATCAAGAGTTTAATGTTAGATGCTTAATACTTCTCATTTTGAACTTTTGAGATGATTAATTAATTATTAATTTCACTTATGTTTAATAAAACTAGCATTAATGTGTGATTTGACAGCAGAATGCAAAATGTGATATATGATGTGCAGTAAAAAATACAGTATATACAGTATACACCTTTGGAAGGCTTCTTTTTCCAAAAAAAGTAAAAAATAATAAAAAAAAAAAATTAAGTTATGTGGTTTGGTTCAATTTTTCAATATAGCAAAAATATATATCCCAAAAGCATTTCAATGTAGTAAAAGAAACAAGTGAATATATTTTGATTTTCAAATGAATATTTCGATCACTTGACATTGCAGATCTTGACTGAGGTTCCAACTCCAAAGCCTGGATACAGGGGCTCAACAAATGTGGTCTCAAACCTGTGCAGTAGGGTCATGGTGTTACCTATGCTGTAAAATGCCAGTACGCCTCCAGTGTGGTCCAGGTACACACCTATTCTGGGGGAGTGGGGGCCGCTGACAGATTTGTCCACCCGGTTGTGCCACGCTGAGTAACCGGTATCAGAACAAAGGAGACTCCAGGACTTATCATTGTAGCCTAGGAGACACAGCGAGCCTTTGCCCTTTCTACTGATGCTCTTGTAGGCCACTCCAATGGAGAACTCTCCACTCCACTCGATCTCCCAGTAGAAGCGGCCTCCGGAAAGAGCCTCCCGGCACAACACCTGAGCAAAGCTGTCAAACCGCTCTGGGTTGTCTCCATATGGCTGCAGGTCCCTGGTGCGGATGACCTTTCTACTGTTTTCAGAGATAAACAGCTCCTTGTAGGCTGTGCTTGGGTCCAGTTTGAGTTGGCAGAAGTCTAGTAGGAAGCGGAATGAAAACCTTTTTTATCATATTTATTTTGCAAATTAATCGGCCACTATTGTCACACATACAAAAAGATACACTTACATTTCAAAAAGTCTGCTCTGCTCCTTGGCTCTGAGGGAGGAAGGTTGTTCACGATCATTTCTTTGCCTGCAGATGAGGAAGCACTGATTAGGTCAAAGTGAACTGAACACACACACACCCACACATACATGCCTTCAATTCTTTTGTTATAGTGACTTTACAGTTGTTTGTAACAGAGGAATGTATGATGCAAGTGCTGTGTGCGTTACTTGCAACACCCTAAGGGTGACTGCACTGTCAACATCGACAATAATTAACCCCCGACAGTGTTGTATGGCCGTAGGATGTGATAGTGCTCACCTCTGCTCTTTCTGTCCAATGTTCGACTTTCTGTGGTGTAGACTGGAACATCATTCACTGAAAGACATATGACATTCATATTTAACATTCAGAGGCTGTTATTTTGATAACAGTGCCCATAATGAAGATTATGTAAAAAATGTTTCTGGTGGTAAGGTCAGACCTGACTTGGAGATCTTGAGCAGCTCCTCTCTGCCGAACTCTTCCAGTCGTTCCTTTATCTCAGCCACAGCTTTCCTCACAGCACCAAAGGAAAAATCAGGGTTCACTGTCACTCTGGGAATGAAGCCGTCATCAGTGGGAGTGCAAAGGTAGTTAAAGTTCTGAGGGGAAAGAAAAGCAAGCGTCGATGAGCATGAATAATACTTTGATAATTAAATCACCACATAGAGGGCCAATATGTTGATTAAGTGGTACCAAACATTTACACTAAAATCCACGTGTGAATATAACGATTCATAAAATCTCAACTTTTTAGGGCCAGACACATACTGAAGGCTATCTCCAAACACTGAAGGTGATATTCAGTGCATCAGCATTTGCGATATTTTAAATAACTGGGATGATCATGACACCTTATTAAGAAATGACATCTATCATTTTATGTGCAGGACGACAGCCTCAAAATAATCATATTATTCAGTCCGTAATCCAATCTGACCTTCTTCAATGAAATTAAATGTAATGTACATACCTATATTGTATTATACTATACCTATACTGTATTATGTATTCACTTTTATGTCTCTATACATATATTTTATACCTACCTGCCTAAATAAATACCTTATGCATTTAATTAATGCGTATATACGGATTAATTAAAACACACAATTGAAAAACACAGTGAAACTCTGACTAATGTTAGGCTTACTCAAAATTAAAAAACAGGGGAATTCACAGTATTGCTGTGGAAGTGTACTGCCTTCTGAGTTGGCTGAGACCAACAGTGAACCTTACCACCTTAAATCTACACTCTGGTTGTATCTCTTCTAAAATGAGTCCTCTTAAAAAAGTATGTCACCTGCAAAAAGTGGATGTGGTCCTCAGTGCTGTACAGCTGCTTGAGCCCAGACTCCTTTTTCTTCAGCTCATCAATCTCTTGTTCCAGACGCTCGATCAGAGCCTCAGCCTGGTTGAAAGCAGCCTTCTCATTGATACCAATCAGCTTGGTCACCTCAGACCTCATCCTGTCAATGGAGCGGATCATATCCTCGAACATCTTCTGGCTCTCCACCATGGCTCTTTGTGCTGAATTCTGCACAGAACACACAGGATATCACTATGGTTCATTCATGATGAGCTACAATAGCCATAGTTACTGTCTTCTTATCTGTGAAGGTTCACGGTCATCTAGGTCATTTTGTCTAACGGGGTTCAGATGTAGGCAAATGGACTTGTTATAGTAAAGTTGAAACTTAACTAAAATGTATCTTTCAACTTAATGCCCAGTTGCCTATATCTAAATGCCTGAAGTCAGGTTTTGCGCTCCTGCTTTAATCAGATGCTGCTGGTTTGTAGAAAGAAACAGTACATTAATAACATAATGTCCTCACCTTCAGTGAATCCACTGCTGTCTTCAGTTCCTCCAACTCCTTCACCCTCTCCTGGCATTTTTGTCTAATCTCAGCTTGGGAGACTCCCAACAGTTTCTGCAGAATAAAGGAGTGTAGTCAACCATCTGTTTCACTGTTTTTTTTTAGCTGAACTTGCTTTTTACTTTTCGGTTTTATGTAGTGATACAATTGTTGATTTATATTATTAAATCAAATTTAGCTGAATTATGTCTTATGCAGCCTGATATTTGTTGGCTCAGTACAAACATTCTTTCTCATCAAGAAATATCTGGAGAGGCCCTTTGCCATGTCTAATAAACCCAACTCAAAGAATCAGCTTAATACGGGCAGCTTTTATCTCAGAGGGAGGGAGCTGGGGTGCTGCTTTAGTGGAATTCTGTCAGGAATGCGAATCTACCCCTGCCCAACTTTTAAAGAGATGTTTCAAGGTGCACACAGCACTGACATGCAGAATAGAGGGCTTCTAATTCAGCTTTTACTCAAGCCCACCGACCCATTCTTCAAGATAAGCTTGAGGAATGTGGGGAATCTCGGGGGGTGTAAGGGAGTGAGGGGTTGGCATGAGAAGGGGGAGGGGAGAGACTGGAGGATGAAGTGAGATGTGGGAAATTCAGGCTGTAAATCTTTGGATGAGAGAAACCAGACTTCTGATGTTATAAAGAGTTATTACTTTATCTTGCCCTAAAAAGCTGTAAGCTCATTTTCATAGGTGTCATTAAAAGCACTGCATGATTCATGTAAAACAACTATGAATGCTCTCAACAAAGCTGATTTACACTATGGTATCTTTTGGCAGTGTTATCCACTCCACATTGGTTTATGAGCTGTTTCATTGTTGTTGTTTCATTGTTGATCATGTGATGTGGAAGGCTGACTCCTTGACTATCCAGTATCATTACAGTCCCACTCCCACAGGTGAGAAACAGTGTAGCTGGAGGAAGTGCACAGTTTCTGTGTATCTATCCCACAGCTGGAACACCACATTCTGTGAAAAGCAGCTCTCAGAGGAGATAACAAAAAGACACTCCCCCATCCTTCATGCATGCAGCTAATCAGAGAACTGGATTTGTTTTGGCGGTGAATGCCAGGTTAGCTGATAGCACTGGTGAAATGGGTCAAAGTCCAACCACCACTTGTAGTGCAGCAGCAAGAGTTGGTCAAAACACTGTTTGCTTTAGTATTTCTGACATGTCAAGGACTCTTGAAACGTTTAGAGTTTTAAATTCTACTTGAATTCACGGCACACATTCAGCTTGTGGTTTCTCCAGTGCAGCTACTTTATATTTTAAGTATTTCCTTCTATGAGAGCCTGACAGAAAATAATTTTTCTAACATGTGAATAATACTATCCCTTTGCCTTTGAATGTTCAGTCTATGAAAATAAGTCATCAGCAAAGACAGCAGGAATGTCTTACCTGTTTCTCACCTCTCTCTGCCTCAGCAGAGACAATGTCATGGCCCCTGTGTTCACTGACTGTACAGATAGCACAAATACACATCTGGTCTGTCCGACAGAACAGCTCCAGGGACTTCTGGTGCTGTGGGCAGATCTTCCTGTCCAGGTTTCCCAGCTCATCCACCAGCTTGTGCCTTTTGAAAGTGGCTGATTCATAGTGAGGCTTCAGATGCTTCTCACAGTAGGATGCCAGACAGTTCAGACAGGACTTAACAGCCTTTAATTTCTTCCCAGAACAGAAGTCACAGGGGACATCACCTGGTCCGGCGTAGATATTCCCCTGGGACGTGCTGAGGTTGAGGTTCAGGCCGCTCTTTTTGATCTTTTCAGCCACCATGCTCAGAGTGGCATTGGGCCGAAGCACAGGCCTCTGGGTGAATGTGATCTTGCACTGAGGACAAATGTAAATCCCTGTGTAATCAGCCTCGTTCCAGTAACCACTGATGCAGTCCATGCAGAAACTGTGTCCACAGGGAATCGCCACGGGGTCCCTGAGAAGGTTCAGACACAGGGAGCAGCTGAAGTAATCTGGAGAACTCTGGTCGGCCATTGTGATGGACCTGGAACACAGTCAGACCCGTGGAAGGAGACAGAGAGAATGCTAAAAGTGGATGAAGTTTTTCGTCGACTGTGCCTGGGAGCCCGCCCTCAAGAGTTTGGTACAGCCTGCCAGGGACAGGACCTACTTGTATTTCTGAATTCCAGAGGTTATTGATTGAAAGCAGACAAGGCCCTCCCCCTGTGGTGGGTGTATATTGAGCCCTGCCCAGTTAAGATAAGCAGGTTGAGCAAGGAGGGAGAGGGAGCAAGAGAGACATAGAGAGAGAGAGAGAGAACAGTGAAACGACATGAATGAATGAAATGTGAAAAGCAATGAGGTGTCAACACTGTGGAAGAAACTGCTTCCATTTACCCTGCTGCTTCCTTTTCTCTCAAATTCCTCATGTGGCTCATCTGTGGATGAATTGCGCACACCCTTCTCGGCAGCTGCATTTCCACCTATTGTTGTTAGACAGAATCGCCATTGTCTTAGACCGGTTACACTCCGACAAACATCACTGTGGACGAAGGTACTGTAGGAATTTAAGGGACCACCCAATAAACAAACATCCCTACTTTGTGACTCTTTTATCACCAAAAAACTTGCTGAAAAGTTTAACTTGGTGTTGGTGGTTTGTCTGGGAGCTGAATGTAGATCTGTCATGTTGACACAGTGGCCAGTCAAACCTGTCCGGACACTTGCGAGTTAATTTGTTAACTGTATTGTATCCGTTTGTGCAGCAGTGAGGAAATGTCACTACACATGCGTGCATACTTGCTCTCAAACAAATATTTCTGTCAGCCCCAGGTGTGTTGCGGCAATGGATGTTTGACATATTTTTGTGCACACTTCATCATAAACTCTTTGTTTTTTTCAATCTCCCTATTTCGCATGATTCAATGCAGTATTTCAAATCAGCAAAATAAATGTTTATACATGCAAATAAATGTTAATATAAGGTTGCAAAGACAACATTGGCCCCACCTTGACTTCATTTTTGCCTCAGTTCATACACTATGCGGTTTCACCGCTCCATATTTGGTCAGGTTTCTGATAAGCCAGTTTTCCTTCCTTCCTCTAGTGTAAAGGGAGCGCTGTGTGCTTACAGATTAGCTACCTGTAAGTGGAAGAGACAGTCAGAAATGAACTTGATTTATATGAGCATTTCAAACTATCACATGACAGACTGATGAAGTGCATGTTTGTTAAAAAAAGAAATTGGGAAATTTAACAGCACGATAATGTCAAGGATATAAAACATTTCAATCCCAATCTCTTCTAGTGTTTTATGATGAAACTACACCGTCCTTGAAAGTTGAATTCATGTTCAAGGTGAAATGGCAACCTCCATTAAGAAGAAGTGAATGTGCTTTCTGCAGGATCCATCTGCAGGAGAATGCATGAATGAAAGTGAATGAAAAATGTACAGTGCTTGCAACTGTTGTGGTTGCCATGACGACCAGAATATTGTGAAAAAAACATAACACAAAAAGCATAAAAGTCATATTCCTCAAACTTGTCAGTACAATAAAATATAAGAGTTTTGGATATAAAATAGAAAATAAAAGGGTAGATTATGTGTTTGCATAACTTGAAAATATTTGGTTGTTGAACTTTACATGAAAAGTAAATAAATTAGTCACGAGACAAACTGAAACTTCAAAATAAAGCCTGGAATTAGAATGCATGGATTTGTTTTGTAACTCAAGTGTCAAAGTAGAAAGAAGTTCTAAGCAATAACATTGCGTTATGGTTCATTGCATTTGGCCTCACAATTCTGCCTCGTATAAAACAGATTCTTATGCATAAGACAGTGTTTTCAGTGATAACTGCAAAAGTTCTGAAAGATTCATAAATATGAACTGTAGTAAGTGAAGACATACAGGTCATTCTTCCCCATAAAAACCATATTTTTGTTTTATGAAGCAAAGTCCGTCCTCGGGCACAACCAGTTAGAGGGTTATTTGACTTGTTAGAGCAAAGTGCAAACATTTCCTACAATATTAATATACTGTTATTGAACTGAGACCATGTTTACTGTCTGTTTTGAGGATTCTTGCGATTTCTAATATGGTAATCACTCAAGTCCAGCTTTGCCTTTCTGAAACATTTGTTGTCTTAGGATGACACTTCAGTTAGGAGCAGTACATATTAAACATAATGTCAGAGAGCTATAGCATGGATGTAGCATGGATTTGGTCTGTATGTACTTTCTACAGCTTGCTTTGGAGCTGATGAACTAAACTGAAAAATACCCTGCCTGTTGAAAAAAGTTACACTCTTGAGTTTTTGCATTGCCTGCCTTTACCTTACATTTTGACATGAATTCACTATGGCACTGTTACAATATCTATTGTCGCTTGACAGGCTTCAAACTTGGCAGGTGACTTATGATGGACACCAGTGATGTTCTTTGGACATGAAGAGCAAGATATTCCTGTAAAAGAAAAAACAGAGTCATACACTGAATGGGTGCGGCGCTAGATTATTTCAATCCACCATTGCACTAATTTTTAACCAAGATTGTATTGTATTTCTGGATTGTATCTGCGATGGAGTTATGGGAGGCTGTTTTAAGTCCTCCAGCGAATCCCAGAGATTGTCAGTGGGGTTACAATGTGAACCCCATGATGACTCATGCTCCCTGAGTCAATTTCAGCCCGATACATTGCCAGAAAAACCTGGTCATTCAGTATATTTACTTAGTCAGGCTACCTCATTTTTTGGTTACATAATGTTGCTGAACAAACCAGAGCAAGCCAAGACTATAACACTGTCCCTACATGTTTGTACGATAGGCACTATGTGAAATACTGGTGTATGTGACTTTTCTTTTGGCTGAGCAGAGTGTGTTTTTTGTCTCTCACTGGTCTGAGTGCAGCACGTAACAGCCCTCTTGTGACAACAATCCTTGCATATACTATATGACTTTGAATAAATGTTTAATATTAAAAACAATCATTAGTCTCCAACTCCATCAATGGTCCCCTAAGTGTTAACAGTTAGAGGACTGATTGGTCAGCATGGGCCAGATATTTGTGTCTGACCTGTGGGTCGCCATGGGGAAGCAGCTGGGATAGGCCATATAGATAGTTATCTTTATTCATATATTTATATCAATATTGCCTGTGGGTGCCCTTCTTTAGTTTGTGTCTTAATAAATAAATGAAAATTTAAAAAATACATATTAAAAGTTACAGGGAGATTTTGCACCGCCTCCGAAAAAGAGGCAGTTAACATCTATTTTCATGTATATTTTTTTTACAGTGACAGGATCCCAGTTTTAAGATGCTCAAAGGAAAGGAAGAAGGAAATGAAAACTAAGAAGAATGACATTTTTGACTGACATCACTGTGCGTAGACTGTGTGTAGCAGGGTTCTATGACAGCTGCTAATCATACACTCACATACAGATTTACATTATTTGAAAGGCAATAGGCAAACCAGCTGTAACCTCAGCTATCTGGGAAACTCCTTCCTCAGCAGCATGCTCCATTTACATATGCTATCATTTATTTCTCTGGTGCCACTGCTTGTATTTCAAGATATGAGTTAAAGTTTTATTTATCATTGTACATCACAGGGTGTTTTGATGTAGTGCCTTTTTGCTACTCATCAAACAGGTCATGAAAACTATTTATTTGTTGGTCTACGGCAGCAGGGTGAACAAGCTGTGACAGGAGACTAGTATAAGTAAGTCTGGACTTCATTACAGGCAGTTGTTTGTCATGTCATTGTGCGGCTTAAACTAATATCTTGGCTCTTCTCCTCAACAGTCCGGATACACCCAGAAAATACTTCAAGAAATTACCAGCTGCTGGAGAACAGATGTCTCATCTCACCACTCTGAAGATGGATAGTAAACCTAATCATTGGTGATCTCTGTGTCATTGATAATTCACTGTTATGATGGTGTCATGATGTTAAGTGGTTGTTGTTACACCCGGTTACTACATAAAAGTATATCTTCTTCTCCAACTGATGGATTATGTTCGATTACAACCGTAGGTCGAACATCAAACAGCAATGTGTCTTTAAGCCTGGTTCACTGAGTGGCAGCATGTTATTTTTGTGGATGTAACAAGCAAAGCTGTTATTATGTTACTGTGAATAATATATGAGTATAAAACTCTGTGATGACATGTTATTGGATACATTTTCAAACTACACGATATGTGTTGAGTATCGGGACTTATTTTTAATGACTGTGGAATTTAAACTCAGGTTAATGAAGTTAATGAACATTTAAATATTTTTTTAAATAAAGAAAGCTGTACTTTCCAATAAACATAACTTTTTCAATCAACATTTTATAACAATAATAAACTTGTGTTGTTATCTTTTTAATCCTTATTTTAATTTAACTTCCCTAATGCTTACTCTCCAGATTAATCATTTCTCAGCCTACATGAGTGTTGGAGGAAAATGACTAAAGGCCCAATTCAGAACCGTTATTATTCTCTCTCTCTCTCTCTCTCTCTCTCTCTCTCTCTCTCTCTCTCTCTCTCTCTCTCTACCAATCATTTGTGCAGACACACATAGACTCAATAGAAACCTAACTCTGTTCTTAAAAAATGACATGATGTCATTATCATTAAGCCTGAAATCAGTATGTAATTGAATTCAGTGTGGGTAAAGCCAGAACCAATGACATAGTCACAGGAGATGCATAATAATGCCAGGTGTGAACAATCCTACTTACACTGTTACACTGATTAGCTCACTCAGGATGGATGTGAAATATGAGGTCAGTTGACATCAGAGCTTCTCATTTGCATTTCAACCGGGCCTTTTGTCCACTGGTTTCCACCAATACTTCTGCCCTATTATAGTACTGAAGTATCAGCCTGCTGCTCAAGATTACTTTGAAAACCCCAATGAGTTTTGTTTGAAATAAAAGTATTCTAATGTACTTGTGGCCTGGCCTGATCAAGAATCACATTGGAGACAAAAGTTAATTTAAGGTTGTAAAGATTACATTGGCCCTACCTTGACTTCATTTTGTTCCTTACATCATACACTAAGCAGTTTCATCTCTCCATATTTGGTGAGCTCTCTGATAAGCAAGTTGTTTCCTTCTGTCATCAAGAGTAAATGGAGCACTGTGTGCTTACAGATAAACTACCTGTTACTGGGAGACACAGGCAACAACAAAATCGATTTATATTAGCATTTCAATCACAGAACAGATAAATGAAGCTTTCTTTTCATGTAAAAAAGAAATTAAGAAAGTTAATATGAAGCATGAGGATATATGACTTTGAAATTGCAATCTGCGTAAAAAGTAGCAGGTCTTTGAGTTCCAGTGTTTTGTGATGAAACTGCACAGTTCTTGGCAGTTGAGTTAACATGTGTGCTTACTGCAGGACGAGTGTGGGACAATGCAGAGAGGTATTTGATCAAAGGAAACGTGGACTCGCCTGATCCACTCAGTAAGAGTGAGTAATGAAAACAAGAAGGTACGCTATTCAAACATGTTATGGGACAACAATACACGCATATGTTTATGCTGGTAGATTAAAAGGGATAAAACACTCAGAGGCTGGATGTGAACTAAAAGTACAGAACTTGTAAATGTTACTGCTGTCATGTCAACCATGGCCAGAAGATGAGCAAACACCAGCAAATCTTGGATGAGAATAAGAAATGAATGGCTCCATATCTCTGTGCATAGATTTGTTTTCGGGGTAAAATCACTTGACAAATTATTTGATTTGCTCTCACAATTCTGCCTCCTGTAATGGAAAAGTTACAAGAATAAGTTTTCAGTAAAAATTCAGAAGTCAAGAGGAAACTTTAATGGTGGTTCATCAGGGTCAAAGTGACACTCTGATTTAAAGCCTACAGGTCCATCTTCCTCATAAAAACTTTATTTCTTTTATGAAGCAAAGTCCATCCTCTGGCACAAAACTGAATTAGAGGGTTATTGGAGCTGGGAGAACAAAGTAGACAAATGTGGTGATGTTATGGTTATGGCAATGGTTATATTAAGACCATTGCTTTGATGATAAAGAAAATGAATCACTTCAAACTACACAACTGGAAAAAATGTCAAATACTGTAAGATGCTACATTAAGTGTTGCGTGTCAACTGTAGGTACCGTTGTTGACGGACAACAGACCCTGTGATGCCTGGCAATCTGCTTGGGCCCTGCTGGCTCCAATACAATGGAATCCTTTGAGCAAGCTTTCTCTACCCTCCTGTTATCTGGGCTATCAAGTGTAGTTGCATTCCTATCTCCATTTCAGCAACAGTGAAACTCCATCTTGGCAGAGAGGTTTGTTCACTGTAAGATGAAATATTCAGAGGAAGTTTTTAACAAGGTAGAAAAAAACTTTCTTATGATTGATGAGGTTTTGTGGAATGAATGTTGGGATAGTATACAAGATAGTATGTACGTATAGTGTGTCCTGTCAGACCTAGGAAGAAATTAGTGATAATGAAATGCAAAGTAAAAGTGAAATGAGTTGATAATTAACTGGTTGCAGGTAAGCTGAAGGTCAAATTCTCACTTGCACATGAAGACCAAAAGACCTGAATCCAGTCAACAAAGCAGTTCACTTGGATTCACCCACTGACACTACATCAGGAAAAGTGTCACGGATGAGTTAATATTCTTGAGACATTACGGCTGAGCACTAGTCAGTCATAGCACAAAAAATAATCTGTATAGGTCAGTTTGTGCTGTGACTTGAGTGGGTATTATAACTTGTCCACAGGGAACAGACTGTCACCAGGCAATCTGTGACACTCAGCAAATGAGTGTGACACACCTGTGGTTGCTTCATTTTGCATTGTTGCATGGAACATGGAACCTGATACTGTCAATATCGCACTTTCCCCCATTTACTCGCTTACTGTATATGTGATATGAACATTATTTTTATTATTACATTTTATGCTCTTCTGTCACTTGCAGTTGAAACACAATTCAAACACTTAGAGCTTATCTAGACATTATTTTTTTAGAATGCTTATATAAATTTAAAGCACTCCTACACACACCTGTGTCCTCAAAGCCAAACTTTGTAATCACACATTTCATTCATTCTCTTTACACTCTGTAATGACTGGTGGAGGCATTTATTGTGTCCTTTACTTGCCCCGCCTTTGTTTTACTGGTTTCGGCTTAACCAGTTTAGCCTCCCTCTCTGTTTACGCTATATAACCTGTGCCTGTAGTACCTGTGTGATCACTTTGCAACTGTGCTGACACAAGTCACCAGCTGTTTTTGGAACATCTTCACTGTACTAAAGGGAACAGCACCAAGTTGTCTTCATGTCATCTGACCAGGATAGCTGCTATCTGTGTAAGGAATACCTCAGGGATCCCGTGTCAATCCCATGTGGCCACATTTTCTGCTCTATTTGCCTGAAAACATACTGGGACCACGCTGACCACACGGGCTCCTTCCTCTGCCCACAGTGCAGAGTCAGCTACAGCAAGAGACCCACACCAAGACGCATGGCGGGCTCACGGCACTCCACCATCCAACGCAACTCCGAATCCTTCCCCCCTCCACCCCCGTCTCCTGACTACAACTATGCAGGACCCCAGGATGTCGGGTGTGACATCTGCATTGGCAAGAAGCACAAAGCCATTAAGACCTGCCTGATGTGTTTGGCCTCGTACTGCGAGAAGCACCTCAAGCCTCACTTCGAGTCTGCCACTTTTAAAAGGCACAAGCTGGTGGATGAGATTGGCCACCTGGACAGGCAGATCTGTCCCCAGCATCAGAAGGGTCTGGAGCTGTTCTGTCGCACTGACCAGATGTGCATCTGTGTACTGTGTACGGTGAAAGAACACAAAGGTCACGACATGGTGTCTGCCGAGCAGGAGAGAGCTGAGGAGCAGGTTGGTACCCTGTTTATTTAAAGTGACAACCCAGGTCTTCAGGCTATTACAGCCAGGAGTCTTAATAATGCTTGAATGCACTTTGCTCAACATGACACATCTTATTAGACTGCATGTAAACAAACAGTGTGACAATTGTGAATCAGTAGTAACACAGTCACATTTTATGGCTCATTGCACAGTTCAGTGGCAGGTAACGCATGACAGAGCAGCTTACAGTACATGAAACAAATTTACAAGGATCTGAGACTCAGTCTGACGCCCATAAGTGTGGAGCTTTTTTTTAACTCTGTTTTTCTAAACTTGGTTTAGGTGACTAGATTATTAAGTACTAAAACTGGTGTAAGTGTAAACAATGTTTGTTCTTTTCATAGCAACGACTGGGCGCCACCCAGGCTGAAATCCAGGAGAAGATTCATGACCGGCTCAAGCAGATGGAGGAACTAAAGCAAGCAGTAGACTCACTCAAGGTTGGTGCCAACATCATTCATCAAGTAGATAGGACCAGATTAACTACTGCATGCTCAAAAGAAAGTTATGATAAATCAGCTAAGCAACACAGACAACATTCCTCCATGTATGGCTGTTGACAGCCTCCCTTCAATGTGCTTGACAAACTAGTGTGACACCCAGTTGATTTACTGCATACCTCCACGTTTCCTGTGCAGAACTCGGCACAGAGAGCGCTGCAGGAATGTGAGAAAATGTTTAGTGACATGATGCGCTCCATCGAGAGGATGCAGCAAGAGATGGCAAAGCTCATCTCCACCAACAAGAGGGCAGCACTCAACAATGCAGAGGGCCACATGGAGCGTCTGAGCCACGAGATTGCTGACCTGAAGAGGAGAGACAATGAGATTACCCAGCTGTCCCGCACTGAGGACCACATCCACTTCATCCAGGTAACTGACTGAGAGGTACTATGCAGGTTGGCAGGTAATATGTTGAGTTCGATACTGTAGGAGGCCGCAATACCACCATCCAAGTTCTAAACTGTATATTCTGTTCAAATGACTCAGCATGGTGATTTGATGACACCAGCACACACAGATCCTCTAGCTGTCTTTAGTTTAGATTACATTTCACTTCTAAATATCAGTGTGTTAGAAATTATACAAATGCTCAAATTGAAAGCCTTCATTACCCTCATGATTTGCTGTTTCCTCCATATCAGAGCTATCACATGCTGATTGCTCAGACAGAGGCTGAAGAGCTGCCCACAGTCAGCGTCAACCCCTACTTCACCTTTGGCCCAGTAACTAAGGCTGTCTCTGAGATGAAGCAGCACTTAAATGAATTTGGCAATGATGAACTGGTCAAGGTAGCCAAAGCAGGTGAGTGTGGAGCCGACATCAAGACAACTTACATGAAAATACCACAAATGTGGTTTGATATTTCTAGCCTAAACATACTGTATTAACACATTTGCCTTTTTCTGCAGTCAATAAGATGACTTTCTGCCAACTGGATGAGTCCAAAAAGAGACGATCAACAAAAGGTGACTCAATAAAAAGTAAGTCAGCCCTTCAAGAAAATACATTTACTATTGATTTTATGTTGCCATCAAAGCTTGGAGAAGTAATATGAGCATAAAGAACTTTTACTTTTATAGTCATCTTCTATTTTTATCTAACTCACCATGCCAGCGCAGCACTGGCAAGGGGAAAGTCAAACACATTGACAAACCACTTTTTACTCTATAGCCTTTGTGCAGTCTTGTTTGATGTTCAGTCATGGCTGCAGCCTGCATTTATTACAGAGAAGTCTAAGGTCACTCTTTTGCCCCATGGTTAAATGTTTACTTTGATTTTCTATTAACATGTTTTCCTAATATAACAAGTAGCATATTGTTGGATGGTTCAGATCCGCTTTTATTGATATAATTTGAGTTATCATTTACTGTCAGTCTGATTAAAATCACATTTATTGCCGAATAATGCAGTTTACGAAAGTCTGCATAAAAACACCTCAATGATTTACTGTACGTGTTTCCTTCCGTAGGTGATGAAGCTGCCATGTACAAGTCTGTTCCAGTGCAGGAACCTCAGTACAGGGAGGATTTCCTGAAATGTGAGTCCCAGCTTCTCTGAAACAGTTTCCTGTAGGGACGCACTTCACTGCTCTCTCAGCTTATTTCAGTGCAAACACACATCAGATTGCTGATGATGTTCTTGGTCCGTCCCTGTGGCTGACCACAAAAATCACTTCTGTATAATTACTGTGACTGACTGAGTCATTAGTGAGATTTACACAGCTTTGCAGTTTTAGTGTAACATCCTTTAATTGGGTTCGTACAAAAAAGCTAATGCTTACTAACCAGTCAGCTTTAAGTAAAACATGGAATAGTTTTGTTTTGTAGTCAAACAAAAATCTGTTTGTTTTTTTTAATTCTGTTTACCAGTTTTACTTGTATCTTGGAGGTTATGGGAAAAATGGCCCCATCTTCAAGGCCACTCTGTAAGGTGATCAGAAGTCATGGGAGTCACTGTACAGTTTTAGATGCACTTTGTTAGATGCACCTATGTCAGTGGTCAAACTCACAAACAGTGTTGATACCTCTGGCATTCCAGATAAAAAGCCGGGCCGATCTAGCCGAGGCCACCGGGTGTCCCACCAGCTGTGACCTGCAGACAGGTGACATCTAACCCCTGGGTTTTTCCTGATTAGATGGTCTCCTATTTTTCCTAAAGAGCAAATCATTACATAAGTTAAAATCGAGCAGCACTAAAAATCCTAGTTACCTTCTGCTAACATCTGCAGCCTTACAGCTGGTGGTGAAATGGTGAGGGGTGCTTTAGCTATTGTGAAAAAGTGACTTTGCTCATCTTGGATTTCCTTAAATATACAGTATTTACTCCAAGCAACTGACATTAAACCATCTGTCTTCTAGATGCTTGCCAACTCACTCTGGACTCAAACACAGCCTACAGGCAGCTCTACTTGTCTCGAGGAAACAGGAAAGCTGCCCTCAAGAGAGACCCCCAAAACTATGGTGACAACCCTGCCAGGTTTGACTCCCTGCCGCAGGTCTTGTGTAGGGAGGCCCTTTCAGGTGGTGCCTACTACTGGGAGGTTGACTGGAGTGGGGAGGGGGCTGCCATCGGTGTCACCTACAAAGGCATCAAGAGGACCGGCTATGGAGACAGCTGCCGCATTGGATATAACCGCAAATCTTGGAGCCTCTTCTGTTCTGATTCCAGCTACTCAGCCCGTCACAACAAGGACCAGATAGAGATCAACGCACCCTACTCCTCTCGCATCGGTGTGTTCCTTGACCATACTGGTGGAACCCTCTCTTTCTACACTGTAGGGGACAGCATGTCTCTCATCCATCGCTTTAAGGCCTCTTTCAGTGAAGCTGTCTATCCAGGCTTCTGGGTTTGGTATGAATCAGCCATCACCATCATCCAGTAGCAATTAAATAACACACTTATATGCACTGCTAATCAGTGTACAACAGTGATTCGGTGTTTTGCATATACAGAACAAAGCTATTACTAGTCTGTAATAACATATTATAATCTCTCACAAGATTGGCTATTTTCTTTTCTTTTTGCAATACCCTATGTGTTGAGTATCAGGGAACTTGGTTTTAATGACTGTGAATACTCTGCAAATTAACATGTGCGGAATCTAAACTCAGGTGTATGAAGTTAATGATCATTGATATTATTTAAAATAATTGAAGCTGTACTTGATTGAAATATGCCATGGGACCATTTAAAAAGCTATGATTTTTATCAATAAAAATTTGTAGAACAAAGTCAAACTGGTGTATTGTGGTTTTAATCCATCCAGAAACGTCCTTATGCTTACTTAGCAGGTTAATGAATGAATAATGTGTAAAGAACATGGAAGAAAATAGGCTTCACTTATTCATGTATTTATACAGAATGCAAAATCAACTTTGACTATTTTATCAGGGACACTATCATTCCACTGAATAATATTAAAATAAATTATTGCAATGACCACACTCTCGTCATACTGTATAGTATTTAAAAAAATGTGTATGAATTGATTTGAGAGACACTGGACAGGAAGTGAGACAGTGTGTTTGTGTGTTATGACCAGTGCTTTGAGAGTTGAGTAATGGTTTTATGGACGTCTGAGAGCTTTGGGAGAAACTGTACAGAAGTAGGTGAGGTGTAACCGAGAGCTTCTGAATGAATGCATGGTCGAAACTCACGAAGCAGCAGCTTTAGTGGTTTGTGCTGTGCTTAACTAAGGTATGACCCAGTGTAATAGTAAAGATTGTTATCATCTAGTTATTCATTAAAGATCTGCATTCAGGCTGTAGTTATCCTCATTTAAAAAAAGAGATGAAAACAAGATATGAAATTCAGGGAGGCTTTAGATAAAAGTATATTGACAAATCTAACAGATGCCAATGATTACACATCACAATTTGACAACTACTTTTGGGAACAGTTTGAAACTTTCAGTATCAGCCTCCTGTCCCCGTGTGAGTGAAGTGGGTTTAGTGTGGAATCCTAAGACAGTAGCCTGAGGATACTCAGGCTTTGAGGATAAAACTTTGAGGATATTATATAGAGGATATGAAAGACTCTCCTCAGAATTCTTGAAACCTTTAAATATTTTATACATTTTTTTCCCAGTTTCCCCAATAAATGGCCCCAGAATGGAAAAACACCTTCAGACTCACAGTTTTTTGCCACTTTGTAGATAAAGGATAAAGGATAAATCAATGTATCTCAAATCGCATATATTTGAGAGAGTAAACATCATTTTTTTAATGTGTGGTAAAATTATTTACAACAGAGGAATATGTTTTATTTTAATACAATAAAACAAGATGTTATACAGTATGTCCCCTAGAAGGTTCTCCACACTAGGTCACAAATAGGTTACAAACCACAAACAGGTGATGGGGATCAATACTAAGTATTAACCACCATATAAAAAAACAAAAAATATTGTCCTTAGATTTCTCTAAAACTTATCTAACATATCAAGATTAGTTGTTATTATATATATTATATAAACTGTTTGGAAAAAACAGGCAATAAAGTTCGAGTTGTAATGTTATTGGGAGTAGTTTTTCCTGGTCATACCTATAAAATCTCTCGAAATCTAGCTCCCTCTAGTGGAGAAACGTCTGCAGTACTTGCCGAGCCTGTCATCCCGATGAGTCCCTGGAAAGCCTAAGTGCCAATAAATTTCACTGTTGGAGATACAGTAAATGAATGAATGGGTGAATTAATGAATGGGATGGTAAAAAAAAGTATTTGCCAGCAATGATGCCTTTGCACAGCAGCCATTTTGACAGGTCATAGTTATCAAAAGTCAAATTAATGGCTTAGGTTCAGGTAAAAATTGAGATCAAAGGCAAATGTGTAGTATCTTATTATTATCAATACATAAAAGGACAGCTAAGGTGCGCAGAGGTTAGAAGGAGAAAAAAACTTACTGTGTATAGAAAATAAAAAGACAAAAAAAAAACATAAAATTGCGGAAGTATGCAAAGGATACAAGAAGAAAAGTTTTGTATACGTATCGTTTCGTCAGGTTCCAGATATAGGTAGTTTTAATACTGCCGCTCAAAATTAACACAGGTCATAGTGTTCTGAATTTGTGGTTTTATGAAGGTTTGACTTGCCAAGTAATTTAACAATTATTCAATATTCCACCTGCCTTTTCTCTGTCTCCGCCATGTCCACAGAGGGTTAACCGGAACACATCTTCCACCTAGAGAAAGAGCTCGTTTCTCTCCGGGCACATTTACACTGCGCTCCTTCAGAAAGAAGCGCCGCATTCTCACATTTTAATAAGTGTGGCCGCAGAGGTGAGTGTACGTTTCAACAGGAAATTATATAAATCGTGTAGATTTGGATAGTTTGCGAATATTTTAAGCTAAATCCTCACACGGGTTCCAGCTTTACGTCATCATTGGGGTGTAAGAGCTGTATCAAAATACAAAAACTTATGAATAGACCTAGCTTGTATGCTAACACATTAGCTAGCTTTAGCATTGCGTTTCGTTAAACTAATGATGTGGAGAAATTGGTCTTTCATAGGCTATTTAAGTCAAGTTGAGATTGTAGACACATCGTTGTTTGTTATTAATAAAAATGACGATTATTACAAATAACTGACCGCAGCTACACTGTTAACAACGGTCGAACCAGTGGTGTTGTCCGTCTCTATGACAACCGCCCACGTCTTGTGAATGTTGTTCAAAAATTATCTTATTGGTTTAATACTTACCTGTTTAATTAATTGGTTTACCTGTTTTTGTGAAAGGTAAACAGAGTGTTGTGTGTTTGTTGTCACTGCTATTTTCATCCCCAAAACATGAGTAGTTCGCTTTTCCTTCAATGCAGATGGCGACTACAAAAGTTCCAGAGGTTCGTGACATAATGCGTATCGAGAGAATTGGTAAGACAGTGTCTTATTACAGTACAATTGCTAAGCTGACAAAATATATAATGACGGATTACTGGATGTGTTTTAAAATAGATAGCATTCTCTTCCCATTTAGATGAGAAGACTTCACTCTTACTTCTTGTATCTTTTGTTCAGGTGCACATTCTCACATTCGCGGACTTGGTTTGGATGATGCTTTGGAGCCGAGACAGGTAGAGTTGTTACCTAATAAAAGCTATGTAATTATTAAATTATTAATTATTAAATTATGTGGAGTTGAATTTCTGTGTATTTCAAGTCACTGTTATTTAAGCTATGTATAAGCAGGAATGTTTGCACTTTAAAGTCTATATTGGAATACAACAAAGGGTTTTTGTGTATCAATCTGCTTTGAATTGGGACTCATCTCTTTCTTCTCACTTGCAGGTGTCTCAGGGGATGGTTGGCCAGCTGGCCTCCCGTCGGGCTGCTGGGGTCATTCTGGAAATGATCAAAGATGGGCAAATCGCTGGCCGGGCAGTCCTGATTGCTGGCCAGCCTGGTACAGGAAAGACTGCCATTGCCATGGGTAAGGGTCACGCGGGAAGCTTTCCAAACTTAAGTGTCAGTTCATCATCATTATACCTTTGGTGTAAAAGTGTTGCTTTGAATTAATTTGTTAAATTCTACAGTTATATTTTCTTTCAATTAAGAATTCCTCACTCTCACACTAATTGGCGATGTGTGGGTTTATCTGAAATGTGCTTATTTATGCAGGAATTGCCCAGTCTCTTGGCTCTGATACACCCTTCACAGCCTTGGCTGGTAGTGAGATCTTCTCTCTCGAGATGAGCAAAACAGAGGCACTCAGTCAAGCTTTTAGAAAAGCCATTGGAGTGAGGATTAAGTGAGTGCTGAAACACAATAATTGTAAGTCATATTTCTTATTTTATGTGAGTTGCTGTTAAATTATTTTTGTTTTTTACAGAGAAGAAACAGAGATTATTGAGGGAGAGGTGGTGGAAATCCAGATTGATAGACCAGCCACTGGAACGGTATGCTGTTTCCACAGTTGTCTCCTTTAAAAAATATGTGAACAAAAAAAATGTTCAAATATGGACAATGGTCACTGCTTGACATGACGTAAAAACACTTTTTTTGGTTTATACTGTTAATGCTGTATAAACTTATACTGAAAATGTTTATATTCTAACAGGGTGCCAAGGTAGGAAAGCTGACTCTAAAGACTACTGAGATGGAGACAATATATGATTTAGGCAACAAGATGATTGAAAGTCTTAGTAAAGAGAAGGTTCAAGCAGGGTAAGTTAATCCCCACTTTATGTACTATATATTTAAAAGATCAGTAGGCAATCTCCACATTAACAACCTTCAGGCCCTTTATACAGTCTTTTGCGTTTTTAACAACATTTTCACTGATGTCTTTCAGAGATGTTATTACCATTGACAAAGCCACTGGAAAGATCAGCAAACTGGGCCGCTCCTTCACCAGAGCCAGAGACTATGATGCCATGGGAGCACAGGTACACCGATACATCACTAAAATCAGTTCTCTACAATGTGACCAAAAATCTTTATAGATTGAGTCGCCTTGGTGTACCTAACATTATTAATGTCTGTCTGTCTGCAAAGCCTGTGTTCTCTGTCTGTTACTTGCCAGAACTCACACACTCACACCCAAGGAGGGATAACATCTTGGTCAAAAAAGCAGAGAAAATAATAACAGCAAACATAATTGTCTCTTTAAAAAGAAAAACCTTTAAAATCATTCCTGTACATTGCTCCCTGTGTGTGTGCAGCAGTCATGAGAACAACAACAAACAAGATGCGTAAGATGATTTAAGACAGTGAGAAATAGATGACTGGTGTAATCTACATGATACACAGGGATACACCTTATACCCACTACAAAATGGCCATGATTTCGAGCAATTTGGTTTTGCAAATAAAAGGCAAGGATGATGATTTTTGGAAGAAAAAACTGAATATAATAAATTTTCCATGTGTGCTCTGTTTTTGTAGGGAATGCACTGGTGGTTTGAGAGCTCATGCTGCTTTGAGTGTATATGTCTTTTTATGTGACTATACCACTTTGAACACAGCATGCTAATGCATCATAGTAATGAGCATAAAATCAAGGTGAAATGAAACAGAAGACAAGCAACTCTTACTGAGTTCAACAGCCTGTTCCCGAACCTACAGCCTCTTTAGAGGACCATACGTCTATAGAAAAGTGTCCTCACTATAGTAGATGACACAACACTCTTTGTGCTTTAAATGAAGACAGACATTTATCTATGCAGGCAATGCTTTAATGATTTGGGTACACCTAAATTTTGTGCTGGTGCGCTGAGATGATAAAGTTGAGAGCATCAATGCAACCAGTGCAAAAAATCTGAAATCCAGATGCTCAAACTCATCCTGACAATAACAGCATTGTTTTAATGTAATGCTTTTTGAAATGTTTTACAGTTAAATTGCATTTTGAATTGTACATGTCCTGTATATGCAAAGGAGTTTTGATTTTTTTTAAGTGCATTAGAAAATGGTGGATGAAATTCACTAGCTAAAGCTCTAACAGTAGGTATTGTAACAGGCCCCATTCTTTTTTAAATGTGTCTTTATAGACACAGTTTGTACAGTGTCCAGAGGGGGAGCTGCAGAAGAGGAAAGAGGTGGTCCACACAGTGTCCCTCCATGAGATAGACGTCATCAACAGCCGTACACAAGGGTTCCTGGCTCTTTTCTCCGGAGACACAGGAGAGATCAAGTCTGAAGTCCGCGAGCAGATTAATGCTAAAGTGTGCGAGTGGAGGGAAGAGGGGAAAGCAGAGATCATTCCAGGGGTAGGTCAGAGTGTGTGTGTGCATGTGTTTCATCTGTGTGATTAGCACTTGACTGATTTTCCATGTCTGTGGCTCCAGGTGTTATTTATTGATGAGGTCCATATGCTGGATATGGAGTGCTTTTCTTTTCTGAACCGTGCCCTCGAGAGTGACCTGTCCCCTGTTCTCATTATGGCCACCAACAGAGGCATCACTCGGTATTTTGTTTACATCTGTCTTTAATAGGGCTGCAATTTATGATTATTGTCATAATCGATTCATCTGTTGATTATTTTCTCGATTATGTGAGTGCTTGTTTGGGCTGTAAAATGTCGGAAAATGTTGAAAAACATTGATCGTTGTTTACCCAACCTGGAAATTATGATATTTCCAAATGTCTTGTTTTGTTCAGAAACCAAAATTTTTAATTTTTAATAATTTCTTGTCAGAGTAAGCAAAGAAACCAGAAAACATTCACATTTAGGAAACTGAAAAACCAGAAAGCATTTTCATTTAAAAGCGTTTTAATTATTGAAAAAACACTCAAATCGATTATACTCAAATCAAAATAGTTGATTAATTTAGTATTTGGTTATCATGAATGAATTATTAATCAATTAATTAATTAAGTGTTTAACAGTTATCACATAATCCTCAATATCCTCCTGTTCAGTATCCGTGGCACAAACTATCAGAGCCCTCATGGAATCCCCATTGACCTGCTGGATCGCCTTCTCATCATCGCCACCTCGCCATACACTGAGAAAGAGATGAGGCAAATCCTCAAGATCCGGTGAGAATCTGCTCTGATCATCCACCAGCATACTTTGTTCCCATCCCTACTGTGTAGAAATCAAATAAAACTGGATGTTTATTTCAGGTGTGAGGAGGAGGATGTGGAGCTGAGCGAGGAAGCTCACACTGTCCTGACTCGTATTGGTATGGAGACATCACTGCGCTATGCAATTCAACTGATCAGCACTGCGGGACTGGTGTGTCGCAAACGCAAGGTAAGCTCAGTCAAAAAAAGGCCGATTTGGTTGCTGTATCTAGACTACATGTCATTAAAACCCTAACCTTCATCAGCTTCTTTAAAGCTGCAGTCGGCAAGTTTCCAAAATAGTAAATTTTGAGTTAATGTTTTTCTGTCCCGAGCTCCTCACCAAATGAGCACAGGCGTATACATTTTGTCTTGAAACTCTGCTTAAATTGATGATCGTTTTATTGTTTTTATTGTGCAACTCTCTCTCAGACTCTCCATTTTTTAGGTTTATTCAGTATAGGCAGTTGTTGCAGGTGCCAAAGTAGCTATTTTTCCAAAAGGAATATTATGTGACACACTATTCTTTTTGGAAGATTGAACATATTTTTATGGCTCCAAAGGAAGTTTGAATGGATAAACATCGGAAAAATTATGACAACCCTAATGTAGAGTTGGTGGAGTAAAACATTCAGTGGGAATGGCTTCTCTCTGAAGCGCATTGATTGGTTAATGTCTCTTGGGATGGGCCAGATTTAGTGAAGCTGTAAACAGAGCCAAGAGGAGGTGCAGAGATGTAATTCTCTCTTTGAGATTGCTTGATTTATGTTATGTTGAAAGTTTATTTTGGAGTTACTGATCGCAACTACAGAAAAGCCTGTCTACTGTAACTTTAACCCTAAAAGAAAAAAACCAACCCAAAAAAACCCCAATGAATCCTGATTGCCAGTAGCCTTCCTGTTGAGGTCATCTTTGTGTTATGGCTTCTCCAGGGGACAGAAGTGCAGGTGGATGACATTAAGAGGGTCTACTCTTTGTTCCTGGATGAGGCCAGATCCTCTCAATACATGAAGGAGTATCAGGATTCCTTCCTCTTCAACGAAACACGTGAGTTCATCCATGGTCTCTTATCAGTTAAATCAAAATTGCAACAATACATCACGTTGCTGAAACAGACTAAGCATCTTTAAAGATGATGGAAGTTTTCATATGTTAGTAAAACTGCTCCATTTAGCAGATTGTTTTTAGTGGTAAAGCATTGTACGCTTTTCAAAACAATGTTACAAAGTGCTTTTCATAGAATAAAGCAAAAATAACAACTCAAACTCAGAGCACTAAACGCATACAATCAACAGATTAATACACTGAATCCAGGTTAAATAATGAAATAAAAGTAATAAATATACAATTATAGGAAGGCTTTTGTCAATATGAGTTTTAAGTAGTGAGGTAAACTTCACTGCACAGTAAACATACCCACAAACAAAAAATATGTAACCCAGCTCACCAGTAGAATGAGCTTTCCCTCTGTGTCATAAAGAAAGGTAAATAATGACTGGTACATTATTTGTAAAATAATAAAGTTTATTTCTGATCTTGCATTTCAGAAACAGCTTCGATGGACACCTCATAATGAAGATGGCTGCTCTGTTTTGTTCAATTAAAATCATGATAGAATTCAGATGTCATAAATTCCCTTCATGTTGTCTTCTCAGCTCAACTCTTATTTGGTGTAATTTTGGATTTAGCCCAGTTCTGTTCATCATCAAGGCCTTGTGGCGGGAATTACCACTCCCGTGTTTTTCTTTTCCTTTTCATTTTTGGCTTACTTTAATTGTTTATTTTTTATGAAAATTATTAAACTGGCTTTTATTAGCAAACTCCTGGGTCTGTCTTTGTGACTTAGTCTTGAATGTGCCACTTCTGGTTTGAAATAATTAGTTGAAATGTCCGACCACATGTGGTTTAAGTTTAGTTTATATAATACCATGGCTCCCAAACTGTGGTATAATTCTTGCACCTGACCTGCTAAGACGTGTCATGTCTGTGGTGACAATCCTGCACTCCAGTCACACAGAGTGACACATTTTGAACAAAAACAACAGTAAAACACACATAGAGTTTGTATTTAAATGTTACAGCTTTATATTGACTTTTCAGAACTATTCAGAACTATAAATGTAGACCACATCTGTATGTGTGTCTGTGTGTGTATATATATATATATATATATATATATATATATACTGTATATATGGGGATACTTGTATGTAAAAGGTAGCTACTGATCTGCTGATATAAATATACTGCAGTGCTCTTCACATCACAGATTCTATTTCTGGAGACCTCATCAGGTGTGATGTGGTCTCCAGAAATACACCTGGAAGAGAATCTGTTCATCCGTTCTCTTGCAGATAGCTGGGTGGATCCAGCATTCTTTTCGCCAAGGTGTGCAGTATATGTGCATATGTTGTAGGATACTGTCACAGAGTGATTTATAGTAGTTTAAAGTGTTACATATGGCTTAAAGGAAATATAACACATTTTAAAAGGTGTGAACATTTCATACAGGGGTGAAAAGTGATCCCAATCCACACAGCCTTTGTGACAACTGTGTTTTCTGAAATGGTAAAGTGTGTATATGCGCTGCGGAGCCAGTAGAAAGGAAAAAACCAACAGTGATCAGGATGACAAATGAGCCACTGACAAGTTTATTATACAGTTTGTCACCACAGGGTGGAGCCCAAAGATCTCTTGTGGAAGTAATTTCAGTTTCCAGACTGTGGTGAGATAAACATGAGCTGCTACCATCATTTTTAATAAGCAAGTGAACAGCTTTGCTCGGAGCCTAAAAAAGATCCTCTTGTCTAAACATTAGATTTATCATGTGAAAGTGTGAGCGTTTGGTCTAAATGACTGCGACTATTCCACACCACAGCCTCACATCCAGTCTGATGCTGTACACGCTCCAATTTATTACTGTTAATAATCCCGTTATTCTTTTCGTATTGTTATGCTAGTATTCATTCAGGATATTAAGTCCCTTGAAAAATGTTCACCTCCTTACTTATAGTTATATTAACCACATAACTGATAAGATAATTGGTAGTAAACTTTACCACTAACAGTATATCTGTACAAATTGCACAGTAAATCATACTTTCTTTTCACTTTCTAAAAGTGGACATTATAAAGACCCTCAAAGCTATTGGACTGAATTAATAAACAGTTTGATAAACCTACAATTTTTATTTTTTTACCTGCACCGAATATGAGAAGAATACAGATATGTGGAAATGAATATTTTATTCTTGGTGCTGGTGTAAGAGAGTACTGCGTATATTACCCACCCTGCCGCCTACATCCCATAAATCCCCCTCAGTCCCTTGAGACTGCTGTTGGCTTCTGCCTACGCCTGCATCTGATGGATTCACTGGTTGGATTGAAGCTGGGATGAACGTCATGTGGGTTCAGTTATTTGTGTGATAAACAACGGGGTGTGTGTGAGAGACACTTCCCTCTCGGGATAATTACCTTTTTTTCTGAACGTGTACAGCAGCAGTTTTAAAATTCTCATTCCTTGAATTTATTTTAAACATAAATAAAGTAGTTACTGAGAGCTGCATTTGCTTTAATGACCTGACTGTTATTTATGCCTTGTGCTTAGTTCTTCATCCTATATGTACCTATTGGTGTAATTTGTTAAAGTGGTTGCCCAGTTGCATGTATGGTACAGCTAAGTAACTATGTCTTGTTAGAAAAAGAGATTTTAATCTCACTGTGACTTCCTAGTAACAGAAGTTTTTTATTCTTTTCAACTTTTTAACTTTGTTCTCTCTTTATGTTTGGATCTTATATTTTGCTCTGTATTTTGCATGGCTGCATGGGTGAACTACACCCCGGATTATTTTACACAGGATTGGAAAAGCCTCACTACGTATTTGGTTGTATCTAACCTGAACACATGTATTTCTTGTCTGACTCGAAAGCATTGCGTGAAGACATCGTTTGACTCGGCTGCCGAGTTTTTTTTTTTTTGGACTGGTTCTTACTCCTTGAGTCCACACCACTGTCACAGGCAACAAGGCTGCACAGCACGCCAACACACTGTGGCATCATGGTCACTGCACAGATCAGGGTTCTCCAACTCTCTCCCTCCTTTCAACTCTTCACAAACACATCCGTTATGACAGTATGCTGTAACTCCATAGGGAAGACAGTAAATCGCTAAGTCAGATGAGCCAGACTGACGACTTGGTAGGCAGGATTGACTGTGTCAGAGTTCACTGGTCTCAGAATCTAAAAGGTTTTCAGTATGGATGCCATTAGCAAAATGTAAGAATCACTTCCGTCAGTAATGAAAGGAATCGGCATCTTAATCAATTGAATTGATCTGAGAAATTGTAAGTAAAAGGTAGGATGAAAAAATTGATTTGCAAGTCATGTTGGCTTTGTATCCAGAACAGAATGGCCAGAACAGCCAAATGATGAGCCCTGCTGAGATTCAAACCATCACAACATGTCACTCTCCACTGGGTTTAATTATTTCTGTCACCACCTTATGATGCAGCTTTTGTTTATTTCTGAAAGACACTTGGGCCCAGTGAGTGGGCTGGTCTACAGAGGGATTAATAGGAGCCTCTGTAACATTAGCCTTGCCCTGCCCATGCGCCCCTGCATACAGATAATATAACTGATTTTACAAATATATGGTGCTGATAAAGAGGCTGAACCAATATAATGTGGCTCAGCATTTTAGTTATATGCCTTGGAGTGGTATCCACCCATATACTAAAGCAAAATTTCCAACACTTAAGTAGGCATGGTTTTTTTGGCATTATTGACGTTAATAACCATTACTGGCATTATTAACCTTTAAACATAATGTCAATCAAGTGATCTAAGACAAAACAACACCTCTGCAGTCTGAGACTCACAGCTTGGCTTTGTTCACAGCTTCACAACGAAATTGTAGCATCCTGGGAGGGTTTGACCAATCAGATCACAGACAGTACAGACAATACCAACAAAAAGATACAATTTCGAGAGTCAGACAGTAAAGGCAATGGAAAAGACTGGCAGACTTTCAGAGATGGAGAGATTTCCTCGGGTCCTCTGTTGTGCATAAATCAAGTGTGTCTGACTGTGCTCGTCTCATGACAGGAACTCAGTCAGAGCCCAAAATGTGAGGATTTCAATAACCTGGGCCTACTTCATTTTTTAGAACTATTTTTTGTCATTGGTCAGCAAAACTCTGGTGTGTAGACACCAGAGTGTGTGTAGACACAGACATTTGATTGTCAACTGTAATTTTAAAAACACATTTCTATAACTTCATTGTGTGGTCCAAGATCAGATACATGTATATCCAGATCTGTGGTTATAGCAATACCAATGTAATCACCAAATTCAAGATGTGAGTGAGGATTTATTTAGCCTCTTGTACAAACCTGAATTATTTGCAACTGTCTCATGTTAAAGTTGCATGTGATCATAAATAGGGAGCCTATTTTAACCTCAGGCCATGGAGTACAGGTGAAAATGTAAGTCTGGCCTTAATGTGCATTGTCCATGTTAAATAAACCAGTAGATAAGTTAAAAACGAATATATAATTTTATGATCCCTGGATGTGACTTTCACATTTGCACATCAGACTTGCACACACAGAGTGTATGTAAACAGAGGCTCAGACTCCAATAATCAAGTAACCCAGAATAATTTATGTTCATTCTGTTTCCGCCCCGTCTGCTTATGATCTACACGACCATACTGTTCTACTTATTGTGTCTGTCTCGGCACGTTTTCTTTTCTCATGTCACATTCCTAAAATAGGATTCTAAGATTTATACGCCATTTGAAATATGGTTCTCATGAATTTACAGAATTTGAGTCAATTTCCTGAGGTATTTAAGGAAAAATAAATCCTCATCTGCTCCTTCTGCTCCATCTGCTCCCACATGTGAAAAGGGGGCAGCGTGAAGTTCCTGTGGTCAAATAATAAGGTCATTATGGTGTGTTTTCACATACGGTAGAGAATGTGTGTATTACTTGACACTGTAAAACAGGATCAAATGACAATAAATCGGAAATAACTAATTGAATATGAATGTATAAATAATGTAGTAGATCGCCTTTCAAATAAATTAGGAAATGGAGAAAATGGATTGAACCCTTTTGTCAAAATCATTTTGTAGATTGTATGACAAGACGCCAGTCCTAATATTTTAAATTAGACTTCTTTAATCACCACTGGGAAATCTGCCATGAAGGGCATTACACTGTTGGATCCAAAGAGTTATTTATTTATTTGTTTATTTAGAATGGACTTTGTAAAGGAGAGTGTTTTATGCATTCACTTTCAAGGCAACTTTCATTAGTCAATATAAAGTAGGGCTGGGTGATAAGGCAAAAAAGTTTGTCATGATAAAACATTTTCAAATCAGTTATCGTTAACTGTCGTGATAAATGTCGGACAAATTAAGATTTATCTCTGCTTCTGAGTTGAAGTTGAAGAAACCAGTTAAGTTCATGGACAGAAAACAGACACTCGTTAAAAAGAGCCATTTTTCCACAGATCTGAGGTCAATTATGTGGCGAGTCTCAAAGTGTGTTTGCCAAATGCATAATCATCAATATTAGGGCTGCAACTAACAGCTGTTTTTATAATCACTGAATCTGTCTGATTATTTTCTTGATTAATCGAGTAATCATTTGGCCCTTAAAATATTGATCGGTATATTTTGTCCACAATCAACCATAATGATTCAGTTTTAATGAGTTCTTTGTTATATGGAACACAGAAACCAGAAAATGGGAAAACTTGTTTAAATTCTTTAAAGAAACACTCAATATCAATAATCAAACTAGTTAATAATATTAATCAAGTAATTGTTTCAGCCCTAATTGATACATTTGTTGCATTTCTATTGAAGAAATTATATTGCAGTATACAGTGTTATTGAATTGTCCAGCCCCAAAAAGAAGTTTTCTTTAAGGGGGATGTGTTGATAATATCGGATATTAGTGTATACTGGTAGAAAAGAGAATTCTGAATTTATTTTAGTACCTAAACCAGTAGTTCATAGGCTTAGTCATTCTTCAAATGTTAGATCTTAGCAAAACATTGTTCATTATATATTTATACACACACAGTCACTGTGGACCTTATGTATAAAAATGACCTCATTATGTCTACAGTGTAGCCACACATGTGCCAGTAAATTTAGTCGTCACGCATATGTATATGGACTAAATTCATGAACACAGACTTTATACAGCAGTAGCATGTTGACCATGTTCACCGTTGTACAGTATATTAGGGATGTTTTTACAGGTAAAGTGAACGTGTCATGGTGATCTGTCTGATCTGTTGAGCTATTTTACAGGATTAGTGATGACTCAGACCGTGCTGGGCTCATGTGCTTTATTAACTTTATTAACTGCACCAAAATTGATGGCAGTAATTCCAGCAGTTATTCAGGACTCACTGATTTGACTGATAGGAAGTTCTGCAAACAGGCGTTCAGACTTGTTCCTGTGAAATATGAGACTCTAACCGGTTCGACCCAGTTAGGTAGCACTTAACTACACATGGAAGAGCAATGTGAAGCGCATGTGTAATGGACTGTCGAACTGTGGCATTTTGAGTGACATAACACAAAATAAATGCATCGTATTTAGGGACTGATCTAAGTTCAATGATGAGTGATACTAGAAAGTCCAACTGATTCGGCCTTGACCTTGTAAGTCTGTAGAAGAGTATTTTTCCTCAGTATCTATGTTTATTCTGTGCTGTGCATCAGCATGTGTTGTCTCTGCTGCTCACACCTTTGTATAACCTGACAGATGTGAATGTTTGTTATGAGTATAGGTGAGTACATGCTGTACGCGTGTATGTATGCATGTGTGCCCTATAACCTGCTCTTCTGCTCCTCCATTCACACTGTGCTGTTGCCATTGACTGCGTTTGTGCACTATGCACACAAGCCATTCACAAAGCTGCCTCTCTGCTGCTGCTGCTGCTTCACGTGTGTGTCTCATGAACGCGTCTGACGCCGTGCACACCACACTATAGGCACATGCATATATAGCCTTTAGACATTTTTCTGAATCGGTTCTTGCAGCAATGCAAACGTAGCTCCAAATATAGACTCATGAGAGCTAAAAACAGCAACTAAAGCCAAACAATATCATTCAAGGTTTGCCAAGTCAAGCATAAGCTCATGTTTAATTCAGAGAACTCTGCTATTCATAACTCCTTTCCTGCTGCACCCATGACACTGAACCCACTGCAGCACGTAACAGGCACAGTAACACTATTCCACTGTCAGTTTACATTACATCCTTGTTAGTGAGCATGCAAATCAAATTACTCCCTCGTCGCATTGGGGACCTCACTGGCACAGTGTGAAATGGAGCCACCACTTCAAGGCGGATGAAAAACAAGGAGTGATCATTATAACTTGCTGTGGGGTAATGACGTATTCTGCTGCTGCAGCTTCAGTGTCAGCAGCCCTGACCATTACTTGCCATTTATGTCTTCTTGAATTGTTTGCGTAGGCTCCTTCATTGACATTGCTCAGCCCACCATGAAGCACATCTCTTATTTATTCCACATGGTCTGACAGCAAAGAGGAAGAGGAGTTCTCATGCTTCCCCCTAACACGTGCCAACTTGTTTAATGACAGTAATGCATGCAGAGCTGTGCATTAATGCAGACTCTGATGGTTTAAGATTAGTTGGCTCAAGGTCAGTTGGCTCCACTGCCTCGACCATCCATCGACACATGAAAGCAGTGATGCTCAACAGTGGAAAAGGAAGATGAAGAGGAAAATATCTCGGGTGCATGAAGGGAACAAACTCAGGACTTTATAATAAATGCCAGTGTTTATTGTTACTGTCAACCTTCTGGAAAGCAAATGCTGTTTTTGTGTTGGTAATTCTCCATAAACTATGAACAAGAGCATCTTTTGTTGGTTGATTCTGGAACTACAAAATCTTTCATTTTAAACACTACCATCACGGTAGAAGACGTGTATTCAGATTAATTTAAGCAGCAAAAAAACTATATGTGTCATCTTGTTGTGTAATCTTTATTTGTATATTTTATTTGCTTAGCTTAATGTGCAGCTTTTGCTTTGTATGTATAGTGAGAGCTGCATTTAAAAAAAAGAATGAAACCAAGATCTAAGAGGAGTTTGAAAAAAGTCTGATAAGCCAACCTCATCATTTCCAAGTATGATAATTAAATATATTTAATGTAGGATATAAATACAGTTAAACACCTATTTTAATTTTCCCTGTTGCCGCTCAAATGCATTTTCAAGGGCCTTTTTTAACGGCTATCACTTATCGTGATATGAAGGTCACCCATTCGTTTGCTTTACTGTGCTCTCTTGTAATGACAGTGGTTAAAAACACAAGCATTTCCCCGCCTCAAGTGTAGCTCTAATGGAGCGATGCACTATTCTTGTCTTTTCCCCTTAATTGCACATACAGCCCGGGGAGCCATTTGTTGTTCTTCATTCCTTGCTACTCATTCTAATCCTCAATCTTCAATCTTGTTTCTGCAAAGACCTATCTGCTGCACTGGTCAGTGGGTGACTCAGTTTGTCACTTTGCATCTTTGTCCTCACATGGTGCACTGTGTACTGACGTCAACGTTCATTTATTCATACATTATTACCTCCACCAAGGAGGTTATGTTTTTGCCAGCATTGGTTTGTCTGCCTGTTAGCAAAATAACAAAAAAGTTATGGATGGATTTTGATGACATTTTCAGGAAAGGCGTGTAATGGGACAAGAAACAGATGATTAAATCCATCTGGATCCAGGAATTTGGCATAGGTCTTCACTCTCCGGGTGCTTTCTAGTTTTTTATGGAGTCATAAAAAAAAAAAACACATCAACACATCTAAAGCAAAGAAAAGAATCAAAACTGCTGGTGGATGGAACAGATTTGGGATCTCATATTCACATCCACATGAAACTATTTCACATTAATGGCAAATTTCATCAGTAGATGACTTCTGTAATGTTTCCATCTCTTTCTTTGTTGTGGAGTAGCTTGGAAAAGTTGGTAGAGTGCTAGGAGAGGAAGGTGGGAGATTCACAGTCAAGGTGTGATTCTGTAAACTGTTGCAAGTTTCTTTTTTTTTTTTTTCCTGGAGTCAGTCTATTCTGGTGCTTTGTGATACCTGTGTTCTGTTGTGCTGATAGAGTGTCAGGGTTGCGAAAGGAAGGCCCCCAAATGCAGGACTACATAATAAACAAAAGAGTCTTTGATAAAATAAACTACACACGGGAAAGCAAAAATAATCCAAGGCAGAAAGAGATGGTGTAATGAAACCCCTATGATTAAAATACATTTAAATAATGAAGGAGCTGAGACACTGGGAACAGGGACAGGGACCAGAACAGGACAAGCCATCAAAGACAATGGGGTGCACAGAAACAAAATACACTGAGGAGGCAGGAATAATCAAACACAGTGTAGATTCATAAGACACAGGTGAAACGCGTGAGGGAGGGGCAGGCTAAGGCTAAGTTACATAATAAGTAATAATAAAGTAAGTAATAATAATTACAATAACAAAAAACCTTAATGTTACAATATGTTAAATGTTACTATAACCTCAAAAGATCCCTCCAAAAAAATGCAGTCTAGGTCCGATTAAATAAATAATAATAACAACGGTAATACATTTCATTTATATAGAGTTTTTCATGAACTCAAAGCTGCTTTACATTAAAAGTACAAGAATGAAACAAGACATTTAAAACCGTCAAAGATAAAAAAAAAAGCAATCTTGAGTGGGTTTTGAGGAGTGATTCAGGAGAGGTCAGAACAGTCACAGATGGGTTGGGTAGTTAGTTCTAAACGGAAAAGAGTTACATTTTCAGGGAAAAGCACAGAACAACAACAAAAGCAAAAGATAAGGAAACACAGGTGACATAGTTGAAGAGAAAAAACTGGTGTAACTAACAGGGAACAGGTGTAAAGAAGAGAGTGCAGCATAAAACTCCAACATACTTCAAAAGAAGAAAAACCATGCACAAAAGCAAGTCCTCGCACTGCATGGTGTTTGTTGTTCCTGACACTATGTTATTTTAACGCCTTTCCGTAGAGCAGGCCGGAGAAATTGAATTAGACTGCGGTTTTCACCACAACATAAACCCATTGTGTTCTGATTTTAGAGCGAGATGGTCCTACTGTATGTGACGCTTCTGTATTTCCTGTTGTGTTTTTAATAGAAGCTACAGTAACTCTTTAATTTAGGCCTTAACATCTTATCAACTTGTCAACACTCATCACTCCCTCAGGGATCTTTTGTGATCATCTGATGGGAATCACAGGGATAATGATGATAACAGTCACAGGGGATACAAATGGAAGATGTAATGTACCATGTGTAGTTTACTATGAACTTCATCATATTTATTTTCTTTGCATGAGCGCAAACACACTGGTTTCCATGACTTTTAGGACATTGCATTGACTTACATTCATTTACTAGAGACCCTTACCCTAACCTTAAACACAATTACCAGTGCCCTAACCCTAATCCTGACCCTAACCTTAACCTAACCCTAATCACAGTCTAACTTTAAAACATGTCTTCACCTTAAAATGTAGTCATTTATGTTATGGGGACTTGATTTTTGTCCCCATTTATTTTTGTCCCAATAATATGACTGTTTAGACGGATTTAGATCTCTGCAAAATAGGGAATACCAGGTACACACTCTGAAGGCATTTGTATTTGTTAATCACAAGGTTCGTTGGAGGGTGTAAGTTTATGTAGCTGGCTGCTTAAATGATCCAATGTAAGCCCATATAGAATGGTGCAGTTCTACCAATATCCTCACAAGTTGTTTTTACACACAAAATTGTTACACTCACACTCTCCATCCTCTTGTCTGTCACCTTCTCCCATTTTTAAATATCTCTCATAACTCAATATGTATTTTTATATGCCTTGAAACATTTAAACAGATCACATTAGCACCCGTCTTTTAAAAAGCCCAGACATTTAAGATGTCCAAGTAAAAACATCGCCTCATTCAAAAACAATGTTGTGTGTAAGTATAACATTTGCTTTAAATCTGAAAGCATCACAAATCAAAGGTATACTTCTGCTTGAACTGAAAGCTGACTTTATGCTTCATGGACAAATGAGGACCTTTACAAACAACAAGGCACTGTGATTGAATATGTGTGGTATAATGTGCACTTTTAAACCCCAGACAGGCTGACATTTTGAAGCTCCACATTCACCAGTGGCTATTTTTCAACCTAAATTTACTTAGCGTGTTTTACAAAGTTTGTCCTCTGTGCATTTAAGTGCAAATGGAAATTCCAGCGCTCACTAGAATGGCTCCCCTTTTCCTGTCTACGCCCCAGTGTTTCCTGCCTGCTGCATGACTCGGTGTGTTGACTTTGAGATTGGAGAGTTTGACTTTGGGGTACATATTAGTTCAACTGTGGAAAAAGGGTGGGAGTTTCTGTGGGTCATCCACCCACCAGACACCAATTCTCCACTTTGAGCTTCCTCTGGCTCCTCTGTAATCTTCTCCTCTTCAGTCCGAGGGCATGCAGGATACAAGTATCAGTTTAACATGTAGCTCTGCATAATTAGAGGCCTCAGAGCCTACATCTCAAGTCTTCTTTTGTCTGAATGCAGCGTATACTTACTCCCTGTGCTTGTGTTGCTCTGTCATATACATGTCCATAGTGCTTAGTGCTATTAGCTGCCATTTTAAAGAATGCCAGCTCATAGAGGGCCTTTAGCAGAGAACCTCCTCACTTCCTGTGTAGGTAAATATAGTGTTTCATTTTCTCACCGTATCCACAGCAGAAACGTTGTACCTGTGATGTGTAGGGGAATCTGTAAACCACTCAGGAGACTTCGGAGATTACTTTACAAACAGAAGCCTGCCTGACTGCACCTGAACAATACAGTGGTTGATTCACAGACTCGAGCTCTCTTTCACTGTGATACATGCCTTTGTAAGGAGAAGAGAGTAATACTCACATTAAAGCTCCAGTGAGTCACTTTTGGTGATTCTTGTTGTTATTCTGCCACTGGTTGATCCTCCTGAACAGAAAAAAATTACATTATTTATATGTTCTGGTATAAAAATGGGCCCTGTCAAACAATACTATCTGACCTGACTGAGGGAGTGTTTGTGTGTATACAGAAGCAGCACAGGGGCGAGCAGGGACGAGAAGCATTGAGCCCATTTCACTGTCGACTGGGTGTTTTTGATCACTTTCATCGATGCATCTTTGTGTTTTCAGTCAGCCGTCTCACTTTACCGGCACAGTGTTGCTGTTGCCTCCACCTGTCTTGACATAATACAAATCACTTCCTGCGTGCATGTGCTAGACTGAGAAATAAAGAGAGACTGATGTGGAGCTCATTGTGGTGGACTCCTTTGACAGTGGTTTGATTGTAATTTGTTCATATTTCAAAGTGACACACTACAGCTTTAATGTAACGTGTCTGCCTTGAATCATCTGTGCATTGTCACTGATATAGTTTGTGTACATTTAAGTCTGATAAGAGGTAACACGTTAATATTAGCTTCGCAATATAGAGTATTTGCTAATCAGTAAAGTGGATGTATGGAACAAATAATCATTCATTAATTCATTCATTTATGTGTGTGTTAATTATCACGATAACCATGAAAGATTATGTATATCTAAAAAGAGACTTTTTTTAGCTATACATAACTGCATTTAAAAAATGCAGTGGACCTTTTTACAAGCAAAATGTGGTAATTAATAACAGTATTAAGTATTTAATTAGGTAGTTATTAAATTGGCATTTTCCATTAACATCCATTGGTAAAGTGCAAACAGACAAAGCCGTTCCAAAAGCACACTTGATTTTTATACAGTTAGTGCAAATTGTGTGTAACCCCAATTTTCGTAAATGTACTCTTTAATGTCAAAACTAACTTAACATAAGTTACAAATCACTGCTGATTAAATGGAAATATAAGCTCAGTAACAAAAGATAGTTACCAGAAGTTAGCTGTTTGTTGGAAACCAGTGAATAACTGATTAATCTATTATTTATTTATGCCCCTGCCAGTAAATTTAAAATACATTTAAAATAGTCTATTTCATCCCAGTACAATCACAGGGAGCACTCAGCTAATTTTACCATCTTCATGTCTAAACCGGCAGTTATTCCTCTTCACTGAAACACACTGAAGGAAATCTATTCATAGATCTTTGTCCGAACAGCCTGGACCTGAAATGAACCTGAGTCACATGGATGTGAATTTTAGAGAATAAATTCTCTGGTACGTACCATATATAAAGACATCTTTTGAAATGATCAGACAAGACAGTGTGGTATGAAGTGATTAAATATGTTTATTTGATTTACAGACATGTACATTTTCTATCCACCCCCCCAGAGGGAGCATCACAGTTCAGTTCTAGAATAATATCCTTTGATTTCTCTGACACTTCTCTTGTACTGACTTGCTCTAAAAAATAAAAATAACCTCTGTTTTCTGTTCAACACCAGAAATAGGTTTTCTTTATACATCAGTTCTTGTACAACAAGAAATAGCATATACTCTCAACATCACGTCAGTGATTATTAACATACAGTTAGTCAATACAATGGACTTAAATTCCTGCAGGACTGATGTTAAATCAAATAAATTTGGCAAAGTGAAACACAATTCATGACCCATCTGACCACAGCCAACATTTCTTCTGATGATAAATGACAGTATGTCAGCACTTCCTGCTGAGCGTGAAGTGACAAACCTCTGTGGTCGAGGCTGTGAAATGAATGCTAGCCTGTGGTTCAAATAAATCCCTGAATGTTAAGTGTGCAAAATGATTCAATCAGTTCTTCTTCTTCAAAAAGAAAAAAAAATAATACAAGAGCTTCAAACGTGTATGCAACATTATAACACCCTAACAATGACACCCTTATGCTATCTTAAAACATAACTTTGCAGTTCTTTGTGAGAAATTGCTGTAATGTATGTCTAATTCATGATCACAGTAAACACGATGTGACGTAGAAAGGTATTGTGTTGGTTCATCGTGATATAAAAGGATGAATAAACACTTCTAAACATTCTAAACCCAAGGACATACAACAAAGTGTAGTATATTCAAACCTTAAACTTCCCTTTATAGATTATTCTTCATTATGTAACAAATAAATACATTGCATCCAAGCCATCATTTACAATATATTAAAAGTTGCTGCATGATATAGCTATATATATATATATATATATATATCTGTTTGTAGTTATTACAAAAACTCATTTGGTAACTCTAAAAAAAACAGAAACGTAAAACAATAAAAGGAAGGTAAGAAGCTTAGTTCATTAAGAGGATGTAGGTGTGTAAACACATCATCTTGGACACAATCACATTCAGAAAGCTCCACGCAGTTGGAGAGAAACTAAAGCTAATGCTCTGGCAACAAGGACACAGCCCACACAGCACCCCACTCACAGCCAGTGAGTCATGCTCGCACTTCAATGCTACAAGAAACACCCCGATGTCTCTCTTTATTCTTCTGCTGAGGTCAGTCTATCCCTCTCCTCCTCCTCCTCCTCCTCCTCCTCCTAACTCCTACTGTGTTTTCTTCAAGTCTGCAAAGTGATTTCCTTTTTCCATTTATGCACAACTTCCAACACCTTTGACTGCATGTGAAGCTTCAAGGTTTCAGTAAAACCGTATCCACAAAGGCAGAACCCTTCAAGAAGGATCCGTCAAAGCAGCTTCCAATGGAGCCACTGTGTAAAATGAGCAGGGAACTATCTGAAACCCTACCCTTGGATCTTGCATTCAATTTGCATAATAATTACATGTAATAGGTTATTAATGCATAGAGTAATAAAATCCCATCCAGATTTTCTCCCAACTGCGCCCATCTGTTTCTCCATGTCAATTTCTCGTGCATTAATTAGAGGGGACTCAGCTCCCGCAGTGACATCTGAGGACACAGCGGTCTGCTTTCAAAAGGGGGGATTCCTTACTTATCCATCATCAGTGATAAGAGGCCGCCATCAGTCAAACCTGGGACTCAGGGATTTCCTGTTCCTGTCTGGGATTGTGATTTCCCTCGCTAACAAACCAATGACTGGTACTCGAGCATCTGACAAAGATTCTTTTCTACTAATCGTGCAATGGGATATCTACAATCGCAAGGAGGGAAGATTTCTTTTCACAATGGCTGTTATTGTAACCAGCACTGACTGAACTGGAATCCACCATTAAAAGTGACTCTGTCTCTGTGAGGGTGTTGTGTCCGGAAATTCAAAACCAACCATCAGTGAGTGACCCCCTTCTAAGGGGAACCCAGCTCACTGATAAGGCAGTGTGGATAAAAATGGTTGGTTTGCATAAAAAAAACAAAAAAACCCCAAAAACAATAGCTTCTTATGTACACAGAAATGCAGGTATTACTCCTTAATAGCCACCAGAGTAGCATTCCATGTACTTTTGAAAAAAACCAAACAAACAAACATATAACATACATTATAAATGATACAATATATAATCCAGTGTCTGCATTAAATAGATTGCTTCGTCCTCCATCAGAAACAACCATAAACAATAGCTTCCAGTTTCGTTAAACAGAAAACAAGAAAATAAAAAAAAAAATGTGCAGAAATATCTGATCTCTGTCGCGTTCTCTGGCACTATCTACACAAAGTTTAAGTGCTAAAAGATTCATCTGAAAACACATACCAGGGTTAAAGGAAACAGCTGTTGACGTGATCGCTCCAATTTTTTTTTTTTTTTTTTAAGGCTGATTGACTGAACTTTAGACAGTAACACTTTTTTGGCTCTTGATTGATGGCTATGTTTACATGCACAGTGACAGTCTGCTGGATAATCAAAATACTGATTCATCATGTCAACACTGTATTTACGTGTGAAGCTCATTTTGTTAATACTGAACCAATAAGACTGTGCAGAGTGATGGTTGTCTGAGGACTTTGGATTTTACAGCTACTGCCTGCTTCAGGTACTTAAGTTGGTAAGCAGAACAAAGGTTATGATCCATTCAAAAAGCTTAGTTGCCAAATTAACATGTAAAAAAGCTGAACTCCACTGTGCATGTAAACATAGACAGCGATGAAGTCATGAGGATTGTTGGTGGTCAGTGCAAAGTCTGAAGGAATGTAATGACATTACGGCACTTGGTGCAGATCAACAGCCCATATAACAGACAGACAGACAGACAGACAGGCAGACCAGGCAGGTTCATGATCAGCATTCAGTAGTATGGCATCAGGACAGGAGTTGAAGGGGATCATATGTTTTTGTTTTTTGCCACCCCACCTTCTCCCAAGAAGGTTCAGTGGATCTTCACAGAAAGAAGTGAGAAAGACAACCAACTGTTGGTCAAGTTGCTCCTGTGATTTAGAGGCAGTTTCAGAAGGGGCAAGACGCCCCATCTGTGCAGTTCCATGAGGGTAGAAAGAAAGAGCAGCAGGAGTCAGGATGATGTTGATGACAAAGATTGGTGGGGATAACAGGGAAGGTGACATCACTGTTGTTTTAAAGAGGTGGATCAGCTGCCTTCACTTTTGTTTATCTCCACTTTGTCGTGTTCTTCGAGTTTGGTTGCTCCTTCGGACGGTTCCTCACGTGGTTGTCGCCTGAGAGAGAGAGAGAGACAAAGAAGGAGATGGAAATGAGCAGTTAGAGTTTGACATCACCGGAGGAAATTCTTGTGTTAATAACATGGAGGTTGAAAGCTCCTGGGCCATCTATGACCCAAATATTCCCCTGTACACAGCATACAACACACAGCAGTGTGTTTAATGCAGCCACTCCGCACAGCAACAAACACACACGCACACACGCACACACGCACACACACACACACACACATGTCTAGGTTAGGATTATATTTTTGACATTACTGTGTAACTACAGTATATTGGTGTGTTTCTCATTAAATATGTTATAATATCAATGTTTTGCTGGTGTTACATGACATTTCCGAACATTTTATAGAACTTTTGAGACACTTTACAGCACAGATTTTTCAAAAAAAAATGCAATATGAATTAATAAAACACAAAGTATTACTTGATTTCGGGCTGCTTTCATTTCTCTTTTCCACACATCAATGTTAAAACAAAGCTCACAATGTGGGAAACATGGCACCCGAGAAAAACTATAGGCTACAGATCTTGAGGAAACATGAACTGCTAAACAGGGATAGCACCGTTAAATATGTTGACTCTGTTTTGGTATATACCATTTGTCATGGTCCAGCCCCACTTTCACGGCAAAAATGTATTAAAAAGAACTCAAGCAGGTCAATCAGAGGGGTCTCTATCAATCAGAGCAGGCTCTAGAGGAGACTGGACAGTCTTTGGACAAGCATTATTCCCTTTTAGGGATCATCAACCTGTCCAAGGGACAAAAGATGAAAATTAAGCCTTTGGCTATAATCTTGTATATTTACATTTTAAAATATTCATTGATATATGCTGTCCCTATCTTAAATAAATCAATTTCAAACTTCATAACTGTGGATGGAAATGAGAATATTTCCAAAACTGGCATGTGCTATGTGATCTCTTCAGACTGGATGAGAAATGAGAAAAACTCAACTCACACACACACACACTCACACATATAGACCCACAGACACCTAGAAACACAGTGTAAGCACATGAATGTGCTCCAACATCATACAAACAGGGCTAATTAGCTTTAACGGGAGCATAGGTAGATTTAAGAAAACAATGTGTTTTGGTGCTAAAGATCCACTTTCCTCTCGGGGTTTAACATTTTCCCTCAGTTTGTGTCACTTGTTAACGTCAACTCTGTGAACTGTTAATGAGCCCATCCTGTTTTTAAAATATTGAAATGGTAATGCAAAACTGCAATAAAAAAAATCACAAGGTAATGAACAACAATGCACAGTGGATACTCACTGTACAATTGTATTTTATTGGCGTGATGATATGTAGCATGGTGAATGAATTGAAAGCCGTGAATGTCTCTTACAGCTTCATTTTTCCTGCTGAAGGCTGTTGGCCTCTGAAGCAAAGGGGAAATCTGATTGGTCGGCCAGACAAAGAAAATCTAATTGATTGAATTGTATGTTTTGGCTGCAGCTGACGGTGAATGTAACTGGACATACGTTGAAGGACAGATGGAGAGAACGCAGTGAAGGGTTCTGTAAATGAAACCAAAGATGTGTTACAAAGAGACCCCTGTTTTGGTTTTCTTTATCTGATTATGAAACAAGGAGATCTGAAAGTCGAGGGGCTTTCAGAATTTATTGTGAGCGGAGCTGTGTGTGTGTGTGTGTGGTTTGTGGTTACTGCCCTATACCCGGCATCAAGAACCCACTGAACACTGCTGACTGAGGAGTCAGAGCCTTTGTTGAGAGATAAGAGCACAAAGAAGGAAAGTATGTGCCTGCAGCTGAACAAACAGCTTAACAGTTAAGGTTTGGTCTGTGGTGTCTAAAACAGAGCTGTGACGTGAAATAAATTTCCTTCCTGAGAATTAGAGGGTTGTGGTTTCTGAATAAATGAGTATGAAGCTGTGCTCTCAGATCTCCCGCTGATCTCTTGACAGTCCCCAGCCTAGGCATTTCTTCCCTGCATTCATTTTGTGACTCTGGCCAGCAGAGGCTGGTTCTTCCTGCAGGAAATAAAGGATCTTAACGAATCCGATCTGCATCAGCAGAGAATAATAGCTTGTGATGTATGGCAGCTTATGCAGTCACCGCTTCTTTCATTTATTCGGCCGTCATGTGTCTTCTCTCTCCTTCTCTTAATTCCTCTTCATGTCTTCCAATACGTGTCAGAAAACAATATTTTTCTGCAGTTTATTCATTGTTATGGTCTGCCTCTTTAAACAATCCTAGGACCTGTTTGACTCTAAAAAGTTTTTCTGTTATTTGTATTTTCTAGCCTTGCTGATTTCTGGATTTGTATTTCAGTTTTGAAATGTGCCTTTTTTGGTGAAGTGTTAATCTGGTGTATCTTGCTTATCTTGTCTAATGTTACTTTCTTTTTTACTTTGTAGCATTTTGTCCTTGTTTGTCTGTTTACTTTGACTTTCTGCCCTTGTGCTCTTCCTTGATTACGTACACCTGTTTCTCGTTGTTTTCACCTGTGTGTAGTGATCGCACATCTCCTTAGCAGCCTATATAGTTTCCTTTTGTTTGGAAACCTGCCTGTGTTGTCCCTGCTGTGAAATGTTTGGCACTCACTATAAACCGCTATAACTTTCAACACTAACACTCTGTCTCTTAATTCTTTTCTCTTGTAATTGTGTCTTACAGCTGCATGCTGTTCCTCTGGGATCAGAGGTCATTGATTATGAAGAATGTCATGAGAAACAGTGGGAGAACTCTATTGATCTTAGGCCAAATGATTGAATTATCCTTGCAAACAAATGTGTTGAAGGCTGGTCACCCCAGAGATTAGAAATAATCAGTTCATTTGAAAACCCAGCTCTGACCTAGTGAAACTGTTATGATCTATAATTAGCTCCTCTTAACAGCACAGAGAGAAAAGTGACAAAGACCTGATGAGACCGGAGGTTGACGGCTGCATGAACTGTCACAGTGACCTGACATGTGTGGCAGCCATGTCGGAGTCATTAGCTGAGAATGTTAACGTCATTATGACAATGGGAATAAACATAATGGTATTTTATGCTGTAAATATGGTATTTTCAATGAGAACAAAAATTACAACCTATGCAGTGCTTTATTGCAGACATACAGTACTGTGCATAAGTCTTCGGCCACCGCCAGCTTTGTTGTTTTTATGTCAATTTTGTGATCATTGGCATTTGGATTGAAAAGATGTGACTAACAGTCAGTCTTATACTATATGATCAACCTGTCAATGAGTTGAACTTGTGCAACATGTGTATGTAATGCTCAAACATGTCTTGAGTAAACCAGGTATGATAGACCTTTTTCACAGCAGCTATTTGTTGGCATGAAATAGTGGGAGAAACACAGGTTTTACCAATAACATTAGGGCTCCAGTCCAGGTTTTAAAGAGCCATGGTTGTGTTACTGTTCAAGTGTAAATGTAGGTCACACTAAATATTTGATATTATAGAAGCATTTTTGTTGTTTGTTTTTTCTGAAAAGATGTTATTTTCAAACTGCATATGTGTTTCTCCATATTTTCAGGACGTGAAAGTGATTGAGAAATAATTGTACAGGATGGTCATTATAGCATTGTTAAAACAATAAATCTGGCCTAAGACTTATGCACAGTACTCTACGTTAAGTTTGATCGTTTATTTTATTGTATCTCATGCAGTGGCAAGAACCGCTGTTTGTTGTTTTAAACTGAAATACTGTAAGTAGTTGCAGTATTGGCGGCGGATGATTTTTTACAAATAAAATGTCATTCATTGTGACAATGGCTAAAGCTTTGAGTGAAACATGTGTTGGAAACTCGTATTTTAAAAGTGAAGAGAAACTATTAGGAGGTGGTTATGATAAAGGCAGCAGTATAAAGTATATATCAATGACCCATTTTCTTTTTTGATGTACACAAAAAAACAGATAAAGAAACACAGATAAATGATTTGAAAGGGGGCGAACCTTGACCTTTTGGCTAAACATGATAACCTTTACAAATAAGTCACAACAGTCTCTTTATCCTTTTAATCAGTGAGTTAGAGTTTAATCTTATTCTTCGCTGGAAACTACAGTAGCTCTCTATTGTCCCACTGTCTGCAGTTGTCTGGTGTCCTGCCAATATTGTGTATTTTCATTTCCCCAGTTAATAATTAGCACTGTGTGTGTGTGTGTGTGTGTGTGTGCGTGTGGGTGCATGTCTGATAAAGACAGGAAAGAAGGAAGGCAGCTCAGGTCTGATAAGCTGCCAGATAGTTGGTCGAATAATCACCACTCTAAGAAAGCCTCAACACTCCCTGAGTACAATAGGATTGGAAATGAATCATTGATCAAATACTTTAGGTCATCGACAGTGTTTATGTAAAGCCTCTGGTCAAAGTGTCTTCCAAATCCAGAAAATCTTGTTTTCTGATCTCTAATGAAAGGTGCCTTTCAGGAAACGAGCAGGGAGCTTTGGACATTTTAAATGTTCCAGGACCGACCATGTCTTTGTTATCAACCATGTAAACAACTCAAGGAGCTGCTGAAGTTAATTGGTGTGAGAAGCAAGGGCATTTTTAAAGCTTCTTTATGGGAGAAGGAAATTTACCTGGTCATACCTTGACTGAGGATGGTGGTCGTGTCAGCTGGTTTAACCTGAGGAGAGAAGACAAAAAGTCACATGTAGCATCATAATCTATTTCCAATCATTCTCTCAAAAAAAACAAAACAAACACGTGCTCTTCCTCTGTCTGATTTTCAGATACGCCAGTGCCTTTGACTGTATCTATATACCATCAAAGTGCACAGACCTTACAGATGAGACAGTTCTACTCTGACCCTTCATGTAGTGTAAATGTAGGGAGGCAACAAGCACCAAACTCAAGCTATTAATGGCAACCCTGCAGCCAAAAACAGTCGACAACCTAGAAATAATAAAGCATTCTTTAAGGCTGGAAATAGGCAAGCGCGCTCCAGTGAGTAACGTTCAACTTTGTGCCTTTTTATAAATAGAGCTGAGTATCTGAGGATACAGTCAAATGGACTCTGCTGCTGCTGCTCTGTAAAGTCAGGGGAAATTTATAAACTAGGGATTTATAGTGTAAAGGGATTCTATATATAGCCCAATCACGGAACAGCCCTCGTTGTGCAAAGCTGTGGATGCTGTCACCAGTCTTGGTCCCTGAGGTGCTGTTTGCTGCTGGTTGCATAAGAGCTGCTGTTGTTCAGATTAGAGTTTCCCCCCTTTATTGGCATGTTTAGTACAAATCAAGTGTACACTTCTGAACAGAGGCCTTTGAAAGACTATGCGAGGTATGCAGCTGTATGTTTGCTGTGTATATACATTATATGTGGATGTTAACCAGCCTGCTGGTGTATGATTAACCCATCAAGGCTACAGGTCAAGGTCAAGCCAAGCCTTTTTTGTGTTTGCTTTACGATTAACATCTGACTGAATTTTATGAAAATGGTTGGCGTCACTTACTAATAAGACAATTTATCAACATTTATAACAGATAATTCACAAACTTAATATGGCTAGTATGTAGTTATTTGTACATATTAATGGGTAATCGGTAAAACACCTATTAATGATTCACAGAGCTATGAGTTAAAGTTTAAAAACTATAAAGAGCAACTTATCAGTGTAACAATGCTGCATTAGCTTTGATTATGGCTGTAATGATTTATTGATTACTAATTGAATTGCAAAGTCATTTTTGAGGTTTAGGAAACACAGAGCTCTATTTGCATTTAATGGAGGAAGCAAGCAGATTCATTGATAATAAAAATAATAATTTGTTGGACCCCCCTTCTTTTAAACGTACAGGGTATGCTTTGAAGAATTTGACCTCCAGACGTCACTGTAGGAAAAATCACAGGAATGACCTCACAGTGACTCTGTGTGTGTTTAACTCCATCTGCCGCTCCATTAGCTTTGGCCTACAGCGTGTGGTGTGAAAGTCAGGGGGTTGTGGTTAGATATAGTTTGATTGAACTTGTGCCATCTGCCCACACATATGCAATGATGTGGACAAGTAGTTTTAACCACGTATTTGACCACAAACCAGTATCTATTACTGGCACTATGGCCAGAGTGTGACTTCTTTTAGTTGGTATTTGCATTTCTCCATTTTTTTCCTTCAAAGGTGCTCAACATGAACTACATGGAGGTTTTTAGGTAGTATTCCATATGTGTATTTGCTTGTGTAAAAGAACTCTTTTAATATTGCGCTGATCCACAGATAATAAATGCACTTTTCTCAACTAAGCTAAAATTTAACTGCATTTCTTTTGTTTCTGTGATTACACGTGAGCTCTTTTTGTTTAATGTATACCAAAATCTCCCCATAATCTCTCTTTAAGGGGGGGATTTATCGTGGGAATGACCAGTGGTCTGCTCCACAGGGTGAAGAAAAAGTGACTGTAGACAGACGTCAGACATGAGACTGCCATCCTGTCTAAAAATGTCCCTCATCTTCAACAGGAAGGAAGTCATTTCTGAGAGTGCTGGCACCAGAGGAGCAAGACGACGTGATAAAAAAGAGTCGGAAAAAATAGTCTGAAAGAAACAAGAAGTTATGTCTCACATCCAAAAGAGGATAAGTGACTTTGTTTTAGCCTTTTAAGGCCATGACCAGCTGCCAGGCCCTTTGCATTCACGTCTAGGTGAAAAAAAAATGAATGCACAAATGAGTGAGGAGGCGGGAGCTAGTTACAGTCCAAGTAAGCACACTTAAACAAATTAATGGCAAGAACAGCTTGTGTCAGCTCTGGAGCATTTTTAGCTGACTGGGACTTTTTATTGGCTGGAGGGCCTTTGCGAATCTTGCAGGGCTGGCACCATTGTTGGCATCACTGAGCAGCTTAAGTCTGACACATGTCACATCCCTGCATCAGGCTAAAAAGAGCACAGCAGTGTCCAGATACAGTCTCAAACCTCATTGAGTCTGCATGGCACTCAGAATAAAACCAATATTTTTGCTGCTTCTGCAGCACAGAGGGGGGTGTGTTTGGGTTTTCTGAGTTCTTAATCAGAAATTTAGTGGAAGACAACTCAAGCAAGCACTAAATATTTAAAGAATGAATGACAAAATAATAAATTAAATAACGAGTGGCTAAGGAAACAATGTCTGAGTCACTTACTGTTTCTCGGCCTTCTCTCTGTCATCCAGGAAAAACAGGGCAGTGGCCAGGAAAAACATGCCCCCCAGGACGATGATAAAGGGGCAGAGCATGAGGGCATAACCCAAACTGAGGAACTGCCACAGTGCTGACGTTGCATAGCTCTGCTGGAGGGCATCTGAGATCTGCAGACACGCAGCAGAAGAGAAACATGAGTAAAATGAATCATCCACCCAGTGTTCTCTAAATGAACACTGGCATACACACATTAAAAACACCTGTTTTGTATCAATCTACATCATTATTTTTAGAAAAGTGTTACATTATTGGGAAATTACAAACTGAATTCAAGGTGCATGCCAACATCTATCAAATGTGTAACTAAACAAAATGTAAACACATGACAGATTTGGTCCAGGGAATTGTTCAAATAAATTTGATTTATTGACAAGCACTTGAATTTTATTTATTTATTTTTTTTTTAAATTTGCTTTATTTTTTTTGGTATTCTTTGTAAATTTTTTTTTTATCAATTATCATGTCTTACTATCTTGTCTCACTGTGTTTCAGCACACAATGAGATGGTGTAAAGTGTCCTTTTTATTTATTTATTTTTTTAAACTTGAAAGCGTGGCAGGATTTTGCAGCTAGTAGCTCATGTTGCTCTTGAAGGCTTCTACAACTCTGGTGTTCAGTCTGTCATGCGTGATGCTGAGGAAAACACCAGCTGGAGAATAGTGGGTGTGATGTGATCATTTCTGCCTCCCACTCATGGGGCAGCTCTCAAACATGGATGGAGAGGAGAGGCTGCCTAGAACAGATTGTGTGGAGGTATGCACGGCAGGAACAAGGTGGGGCTTCTCGCCTGTGTAAGAGTGAGCCTGAGTGGCTGTAGAGACCGACTGAAGCACTGTGACTGAACGTTAGTGTCACCGGGAATGTGGTTATTTAGGGTAGGAACTGGAGAACTGCTGATACGAGGGTGTTGACTAATCGTTTCCGCTGATTAATCGGGTCCAATAGGACATTTTACAAACTATTAATATCAGTGGACACTGGCTCCATCATGTGGAAACTCAGCTCACTCCTCTGCATGGAGGCCTTAATTGCTACTGCCAAGCACAAATTCTGGGTCAGTGGCATTATTTGCTCATTTGAAGGCCACTTTTGCTGAAAATGTGTTTATGCCACATGATTTTCTCTTGATAATTAATAACTGATTGCGATGATTCTCCACTAAACAAATGCCTGCTGCAGCTGCCACCTTGTGGACTGTTAGTCATTAGGTCATTAGAGAGTAGAGTAGAGTAGAGTAGTAGTTGATAACATTTTCTGTTCATTTACTTTTATTTCTGATGTTTTTTCTTTCTTGGCGAAGGGGAAGTAGGTGGCTTAATCTGCTGTCAACTTTTTTCATGCTATATTGGCGTGACACAGTGTGGTGAATGTCCAGCAGCTGTGTGTGGTCAGTGCGGAGACTGTTTCATTAGGTACAGAAAATTACCTGCAAGTTGCATAGAACAGCTTAACTAAAAATACATAGTGAACTGCTGCTAAATCTAATTATCAAGGTGGAATTTCTTGGGAGATTGTTCCAGGCGTTCCCCTGCCACCCACTGTGCCTGTGGCCATGTCCTGCCCATGCAGTATAAGAGGAGTCCATTATGTGCCTGTCAAGGGATTTTTATATGATAAATGCCTCAGTGTACATGCTGATAGAGTTGGATTGTGGCTCAAGCTCAGAGCAGAGCATTTCACATGCCCCTTTTCTGAACCCTTGGAAGTGGTTACTGTGTGGCATGATGGCACCATGTCTCCCACAAAAAGCAACTATGGTGCACCGGAAACACCACATTGGTTTGAAGCATTGATCACATCATCTGCTGGTCTGTTTGGTGCACAAACCAATAGAAAACCGAAAGGTCTGACTCACTTGTGTGCTCACTTTCTCCTGTGGTTGCTTAGCAATAATGACCAGTCTGTTTTTCTTGAGATGCTGCACTTCACTCACTCGCAGGATTTTGTGCCAGTCTACGCTCATATATGCACACGCTTGCTGTGCGTCACAACAGGCCCATCACACTCGCATGCTAAACCTCAGCTCAGGAACTGAGGCAGTGAGTGGTGACGCACTTGGAGCATTCTGTGCTTCCTTGGTCAGGGGTTTGTGGAGGAGTGAGACCCCCCCGGACAATTTCTCTGTGTTACTCAGAGGAGAGTCGGGACCCTCAAAAGCTGAATGGAAAGACCACAGTGACTGTGGGGCAAAGTCTGTGTAATCCTGGTGGACAGTGTCTTAGTGTGTTTGTTTGTAGACTGCATTGATCTGACATTTGGAGTTTGTATATTAAAATACTGTTGAAGCACAACCAAAATAAAAGTATACCATATCAATTTCCCCTACAATGAATGCTGTAAGGTTGAAACTACTCTTTAAATGGTTGTTTTAATTATAATAATCATCTGATTGGTTTAGTTTGATGAGTTTATTTTGTTTTTTACTTCATCTCACATCAGGAAATAATAACTTCATTAATTTTAATACTTTTCTACTGCCCAATCAGCTGACTGTTGTGGGTGGAGCTCCACTCTGATCCTTTTACTTTGGTACCCCAAGGGAAGGGTACCAATAACGGAACACTTGGGACCAGTTATTTTGGTACTATTCCTAATGGGTATGCAAAATATTCTATATTGAACCGGGTTTTGTTTTCTCTGCAGGAGCAATACAGCACCAGCCTTAGAGCCTGATGTTCAGAATAAGGATTTAGTTTTTCAGTGCCAGTTTTGATCTTTTGTTTGAGGAACTTGAAACTTGATTCACTACTCAAAGACTTCCACCACCTTTGCTAACACGACCTCGGCTGTGAGCCAGAGGTATGACAATAACACATGTAAACACCTTACAAAGTCCATTCTCTTCTATTTATATAAATACTAGAAATAGTCACATTTGGAGAGATTGCGCTATGTAGTGGGGCTCTATTGTTGCTCCAGCATATGTTTGTGTGTTGTTTATGCAAAGTGACACACTTTTCCCCTCTTTCTTTGTGCTCAAATATGCCATACACAATGTTTACCTCCATGCAGTTACTGTTTAACTGCACAAACGTTCCCTCTTTGGAACAATAAGAATGCAGTTTGACAGTCAATCCTGTCTCACACACAGCATTTGTATTCTGACAACCAGGATACTATTCTGTGGGCGTATGCATGCAGTTTGAAAAGGAAGGGGAGGGCGTTTGGCTGTGACCTTGAGATTTCTACCTAGACACACTGTCTACGCTCCTATCCAATCAAATACAGAAACACGAATTCATCCATGGGATTTACTGGAAAACGCCACTGACAGCCTGAAAAGTGGTGAAATCACAACTCTGCCCATCAGCTCCCATGAGACATGTGCTAAAATCTCCTCTTGTACTTCACTTTGCACTGGCCCACTTATACTTAAAGCCAGCTGAACCAGTATCTGAATGCGTGTGTTTGTATATTAATGACATACTCATACAGTAGATATGCTGCAGCAGTGCATTCCAGCTGGGATATCTGACCTGGGGTAAATCCCCTACACACCATGATCACGAAACATAGCTCTCTCTGGGAGATTCTTACCAGGCCTATCAGGTATGGGCTTCCTGCATCACCCAGGAGATGTGAGGTGAAGCTCTGAAAGGCGACGGCTGTCGCTCTCCGTGTGGGAATAACAACAAACTGCAAGGGGACAGAAAGAAACAGAGGGTGAGAAATACATGACAATGTCTGAGGTGAGAAGACAGAGAGGTAGAATGATTCATGTTTAAACAACTTCTACAGTGTAGTCGTTAAGTCGTCAAAAGGTGGAACAGGTGAAACTAAATCAGACAATAGCCAATATCTAACGACCCTTTGACGACTTAACGACTCATCTAATCTTTTAGTTAACAACTCACAGTCCCAGACTCTCCACCAGTCAAACAGAACTGAAGAAGCCTCTTGGATGAGAGGCGAAACGTCTTCAAGAAATTCAACTAAGTCCAGTTGCCTTTTTTTACTAAACTTTTGGGCAACTTCTACAGTCATCAATTATGCACCACGCAGGCCACTTCTCTGGGTCAAGACCAACCAGGAAGATGACTCAGACAGAATAATAAAAAATCAGCAATGTTTTATCTTGATTTTGATTTATTCACCACCCTCTCCAAACCAATTTACAACTCACTCAATCTCCTTTCCAGGTGTCCTCACGCATAACTCTCACAATCACCAATCACACAGGACATCGGTCCAAAATGTCCATGGACACAGTTAGACAAATGCTAGTGGAGCCACATCAAGAGGTTCCTAATGACTGAACAGTGTGCTTTGTTGTACATTTATTACCTTTTTCAATCATTTCTATTTAACTAATGTGTTTATCATATATGTAGGTGTTTTTTATTTATTGTTAAGACCCCAATGTTTCATGAGTTAATAAACTATATAACTTAATAACTAACTAGCACGACATAGGAGACACAACATCTCAAGACACAAGACAGTAATTATCAGATCAACCCAAACTGTAGCCTACAGAGTCCACTCACTCAGGTCACAAGTCCAAAGTACCTTGGACTGGATCAGTTATTCAGTTTGTATACTGTATGAGTTTGTCACAGGAATTACCAGTGAGCAAGCAAATTAAATATCGGTTCTCTGTACTTACCATTAAAATATCTGCTGTTATTGCCCAGTTGAGGAAAAGCAGTGTTTCTCCAATAAAGATGCAAACCTAAATAAAGAAGAAAATGCACATTTAATGGTGCTAATTAAGAGCAGCTGATTTCAGCTGCACAAAAGACTACAAAACCAGACACAGAGCCAAAAGAGGAGGTTGCAGATATTTCTTCTGTGTGTGGGAATCCACTGCTGAATAAAAGTGCTTTGGCTTTGGCGGTTTAAAAACATGTTATTATGCTGTGGCCCAATTATATGTGGATGTGCAGACCTTCATTTTGGTCACATCGAACCGAGTATTTCGCTGAGCTGAAAGAGCTGAAAAACACCGCAGGATGATACGGATTGTGTTGTTTATTCTTGTCAAAGCAGTATCTTCAGTGTGGAAACATTTTAACACTCTCTACATTTAGATCCAGCTGTGAGCTCTGAATTTATGTCCTATTTCTTGAAAGGGTGGGGCAGAGAGTTCTCACTTTAAATAAAATTGTGCTGTTGACATACTTTATGCACATGTAGGCTACTGTATGTACACAGACTGGGAGCAGTTGCTATATGCCCACTTTCTCAAAGACATTTCCAGAGGGATTTGGTTGCAGGGAATCTCATGTATCTGTATTGACCAGTTTCTTCTGGCACAGTTTAAAATGGCCACTTGACGTGTGTTTCCTGCTAGGGGAATAACACACATGCCAGTGCGCCAGATCTACGGTACAGAACAGAGGATTACAGAAGGAGTGTGACGGCGAGGATGTGGATATGGCTGTTCTGACAGTTGTGAACCAGACACCGTGACTGACACGTTGCCTCTGAGAAGCGAGTGAAGCCCAGGCTCGCCTGACTTGATTGTATGTTGACGAGACAACAGCTGCAAGAGGTCAATCGGTCTCGCCAGAGCAGCACAGGCCGTGACAACAACATCACACCTTATAATATAACACCACTGTCAGCATTTTGCCATGACATCTGAGTGTACAACTGGTATAGCATTATAAAATGATATCAAATTGTACAGTTAAATAGTGAAGGTCTGTAAAAAGATGAAGTCTGAAGTGTTTTGAAGTTTCAATTCCAAAAATCTAGCAAGATATAAAACATTTACCAGCATCAATCCATTTGTATCGCTACCTACAGTGTCACTACTTCAGACAGATATGCTCATGATTTAATAAACTGATTACTTCCGCACCTCAGGTCTAATTCTCATACCTCTGTTGCACACTTGATTAATGTGAACCTTTGACCCACTGGAAGCTTGTGTAGATTCTCATTTGTTAAGTCAAAATCATTATTTATGTCAGTTTTTTTTTTTTGACACTTAGCAATTACATTGTTTAGCAGCTAATGAATTACTTAAATGTATTAATCTGACATTCATAGACACACCTCACATACAGTACAATGTGACAGAAATCCTGCACTGATAAGTCAGAGGCCACACTTGGCAATGTCAGCCAAGGTCACATTTTTTAGGATATGGAAGCCGGTTTGTTATGTTCTCTTGCACGCACTGAAAATATTTTCCATCTTTTGCAGCTTTCCATCATCACCCAGCTTGTTGAGAGTCAGTTCCTATGCTTTGTCTCTGATAAGAGAGAGTGTGCTTGGTCAGTCCAACAGCTCAGACTGCATTGTTTCAGGGCTGTGACTGTAATGTTGCACCCTTTTCCGGCTTCACAGGGCAACGGGACACTCAGGTTTCTCTGTACACTCCTGACTTTTGGCCAGATGTGGTGTGAGCCTCAGTTACCTGCAGCAACTCCTGAGGCCTCCTCAGTCTAGCCTGCAATTAAACTAGTCATTTTACCTCCAGGTGTGAAAGCAACGGGCATTGTGATTCCAAAATTAACACCACCCTGGGGAGAATTTACGAAGCTTTCTCTTGTTATGGTGATCACCAGATTTTCTGTTTTAATTCTCAGTCCCTAAGGCTAACCCATAATTACGTGCTAATATTACTCTTTGTCAGGTGGACATTTTCCTACAGAGACCTGTTAATTCCTGGAAGAAGAAAATAAAGTTGGATAAAGGCCCATTTCTAAAACATCCTGTTGTCAGATGTTGTTATATAAATATTTCATTGCCCTCCAATTGAAATGTGAAAAATCATTATTCCTCTACCTCAACAAGAATTGGGACAACCTATGCCTAGATGTGAATGTGCATAACGGCGATGTGAAATGGGACTGAGCCTATATGACAAGTCCCTTGTTGATTTGAAAAAGAAACTTCTCCCGCACATACAAATATATGGTAATGAGCCTTACGTAAGCTCCTACGATGCTCTTCTTAGCCACCACAAAGATGAGGCAGATGAAAATGGCTGAGCCCAGCATGCTGACAGCACACACCAGTGGGTCGGCTCTTTCCGTCTTCTGGCGACACAGTCGTGTGGTAGCCGCCCCGATCACCACACCTAACAGCCCTGTCACACAGGTGATCGCCCCAAAGATCAGACTGGATGGCAGAGCAGAGAAGAGAGGACAAACCTGTTATTTCATTCATGCGTGCACATAAATGCACAAAGAAGGTGCAACACTGAGAAGTTCTAATGCCATAGAGCCACCGAAACCCAGGCCTTCCAGCCTTTTACATGTGGTTTGCAAGGTATGCTAAAGCCTTCTGATTTCACAAGTCAAACAGAGGCAGCAGAGGCTTCAAAGCCTGTGCCCTGTATCCAGTCGTTGACCTCTCACCTCTCTGTGCTACTGCAGATCTCTTTTGTACAGGGCTCAATCGTCTTCTGCACCACCTGGGCTCGAGCCAGGTATACAGGAATCCACATACCAAACGCACCCGTTGCAAAGGACACCGCTGCTGATGCCAAGGAGGAGAACACATAGCTCCGACTAGGCACAAAGGAAACATACAGAAAGTCACACCCAAAATTCAAATATGTGATTACAGTGGTGATTACAGTGGCTTAGAAAAGACAAGTAATAAGCTATTATTACATAAGTTAACATTGAATCCAAAGGTAATATAATTAAAAAGAGGATTAAAGCAGCTCCGATCTTAATGGTACATAAGCTGCGTGGATGTGCAGCCCATGCAGACAGTTTTAAAATAACACGTAAGCAAAATAACACTTTTCCTGCTTTCATAGAAGGTGAATGTGAGAGAAAGTCTCTCTGTAAAGAGAATATATACTGGATGTAGCTTGTCTCCTTAAATAGCTGCAATCAAACTGCATGCATAATAACATTTCTTTAAAGGAACACACAAAGTTCCCACTCATTGGTGAGTGAATGATTGTCCATTCCAATGCTCTAATAACTACTATAGCTGTGTACAGTATGTTAGTATTTAGAGGCTCTGGCTGAATTTCTAAATTATCTATTTATCACATTTTATCACATATTTATAATATTGCAGTTTCCTCTCTCATAACCCGGTGTTTCCCCTGACGCCAACAACAGGCCTTACTTCTTGGCGAGGGCCTTCATGTCACAGAGCCAGGAGGTGCGGGTCTTGATGCGTCCTCCCATCTGATCAGCACTACCTCTCTTTGGCTCAGGCACGAAGAGCAGGATCAGAGTTCCTGCTGTGATCCCTAATAACGGGGATACCTACAGGGACAAGAAGGATGTATAAGGTTGGATATTTACACTGGGTCAGACTTGGGAGTGGTTCTAAGGGAGCAGATGTGAAACTCTGGACAAAGAACAGTGTGTTTACAATCTGAATGGACAACCACGCCTGACATACTATACAAGCCCTGTGGAACTAAGAACGCCCCCCCCCCCCACTCATGCTGTTGACGCCATGTATGTGTGTGTGTGCACGTGTGTTTGTTTATGTGTGTGGGCTTGTCTATGTGTATAACACTCAAAAGGAGCTGTTTGGCTTTGAGAGCTGATGTGTGAGCTCCACAGCACCAAGGTGAAAACCTCACAAGTGCCCATCTGTTATCATCTTTTCTTTCGTGGGTTATGTGGATGCATGTTAGTGCATGTGTGTGTGTGTGTGTGTGTCTCTGTGGAGAAGACAGAGACAAAAGGCAGGGTGGGATGTGTGGGAGAGCATTAGTTTGAGCAATACAAATTACTCACTAAAGCAAAACCAATTTTATCTGTCTGGGGAAAAATCATATTCATATAATAGTTTGTAGCCAATGGAATCCCATTTATATGTATAAGTACTGTGTTAATGTGAAACTCGGTTGCGTGTGGGTGGGTATGCGTGTGAGAGGTTCTTCGCTGAGGGAGTGATTGTTCGATGTGGCTAATGCAGCTGATAATGCAGCTCAACACCGTGGTTATAGCCTCACTGGGGTGAGGGTAGCACCGACACTGATCATTTCCTTCCTTGTATTGTGTCTTCTCCCCAATCTTCTTCTCCACATGTCTAGCATCTTAATCGAGCGAATAATGTGCTTTCAAATGGAAACCGTTTAAAGGCAGCTCTTTGATGAGGAAAATAAAAAAAAAAACTGTGCACCACATTTGCATCCCAGTCTATTCATTGTTATTCGGCAAGACACTACTAGATTTTGACCTTTGACTTTGGCTCCCATGAGACCCAGTAGATATTTCCTTAGTGGGTGATTGGCAATCAAACAAATCAGTTGCTGATTACTCCTGCTCTGCATTTCTATATATCTCCCCTGCTCCTTATCGGCCACATTTTCAGGAAGGTAGCCGGAATTCATAGTACAAAAACAAATGGAAGTGCTGTGAGGTTTTTATCCTTAAAGCAGGATACTGCTGCACCCTGTTTCATGTTTCTGTATTTGTTTTCCTCTGCATGCCACACCGGTGATTAATTGGTGTTCATATTGTTTTATTGGAATGTCATTGTGGCTGCTGTGGAACAAGCTGCCCTGCTCTTTGGCTGTTTTTTTTTAATTCACGTTCCAAAGAATCAAAACAAAATGGACTTTCTTCTTCCTGAAGCCCAGCGAGCTGTCTTTCCCAGGAAGCCCCTTCACCACCACATGCTAAAAGAATTTCAATGCCTTCCTTTAAATGTCACTCGGTTCATAAGAAGAGTCGGGTCAGAATATGTTGTAATAACTGTAAAACCTGACCCTTAGGTCAGTGGTTCCTGCAGTAGTCCTGTAAGAGTATTCATTGGTCCTCTCCATTATGAGTGGTATGTCTTATAGAGCTGTTGACTGCTAAGTGTTTAGTCTCAGCTACTCAGTAGGTTCCCAGTAAAGTCCCATGACAACAGTGATTTATGGCCCTGATTTAACACCTGCATCTGCAACTGCAAATACAGCAGTAACAGTCCACCATTAACTTTTGTCTTAGCAGAAGGAATGTCTTAGTACATTTTTTTTTCACATATTTACTATTCTTCAGAGATTAATTTAGCCTTTTAAATAAAAGAGTCCAGAGTTCAACATTAAGGAAAGCTTATTGGTAGACACTGAATACTGTTTCTTATATCTTTTAAAAATAACAATTGTGTAGCTTCAGAATAAGCAGTTTACATGTTATTTAGGCAAGGGCCTTGCCTTATTTAGGCAACTGCCATATTTCTTCACATTAACCCCACGTGTAACAATCAGTAATTCTTCCTCACTGGACCTTTAATAGTGCTAAAACAGCATCAGTTCATAAGCCGATGAACTGATGCTCTTAGTGCCTCCTCTAGTACACCTTCTCATTTAAACTCACTGGTTTCAAAATTGACACAGCCAGAGGTCAATATTGCACTAATACAATAATGGGTTAACATTACCTGGTGCCAAATGGTCCCAGGTAATGATCCCAAATGTATATATGCATTTTAAGTTTTGATTTTAACCCACTGTGAAGCTGACACTGATCCTGCTTTACTACACATGACCTCTACGGGACAAAGTGTAATTAAAGATAAATGTATTCACAGCACATGAGAAAGTATAATGCTACAACATCAGCCTTGATGTCTTTAATTGAAAGTGAAATCAAAATTAATAGAAATCCACTCTCTCAGAAGATGCTGAGAGATTCTGATGCCTTAGTCTTTAGACAGATTCTCTAGAAAGGGTTCTGCATAATGCTGGCAGCTGAGCTGATGGTGATGTGGACACTGTTGTGCAAGTTTTTCAACCTTCAACTCTGTCACTTCCTTGCAATGTCAGGGCCTCGGCTGCAAAACATGTCCCCTGGTGCTTCTTCCACCACTGACCCCAGATACAAGACAGGCCTCACCACCACCGCTCAGCAGGAGGCACTCTGTTTCTGTGAGCATGTTTGTGTGTGTGTGTATATATACATATATATATGTGTGTGTGTGTGGTTGTGGAGGATGGTGCCCTTACCCTCAGTGACCAGTGCCAGTCTCCTGCAGCTACCTTGGCACTGGATCCCAGGATGTAACCCAGCCCACTGCAGAGACACAAAACCTACACATTAGCAACACAAAACATACTGTATATGTTTGAACACTATAAATGAAGTATGTGCGTCAGTGTCCTGGATAAGCTGAGTCTATTGACACTCCACACATCCTGTTTGTAGTCTGATTAAAGCTGCATTGAATGTTTGGGTATTTGACACAGAGAACTTATGACAGTGTCACTGATCACAGCACTGGGAGCAGTTTGACTAGTTGGTCTATTTGTGGGTGTGATGTGTCGATGTAGTCAGAAAATGCAGGTGCAAAGTTACTGCCTGGGAAGACAACCAAGTGCAGTATTAACATGGTCGTCTGCCTCCAAGGCTGTGTGTGTTGTCTCAATGTAATTGAATTTCACAGCATTTTCACAGAGGTACAGGCTATTTTTTTGTGCCACAAAGAGAAACGGCTGTGAAATACTTTGAGGCAAATGTCACTAGATCAGATCAGATGAAGGGGGCCCCTATGCTGTGATAAGCCTCTGCTGTGAGATAGCATCAGCATTCAATGGATGAAGAGAATTTAAACAGTAAACTGAAGGTATGAGTGGCAGCGCTGCATTCACTGAAAGCTGTGTATATGGATATTATCTTCAAAACAGTTATGCACTAATAAATAAAGACCTGGTTGTTCAGTGATCTCTATCAGTGAAGCACTTTCTTGTGAATGTCCCTTTTTTGTAGGGCCATTATATCAGCTACCAGATCTTATCACTACTAGACTTGGACTGTGGCTCAGATCAAACTAATTGTAAGACATCAGATACTGTAGATGTCTAAATTGTAGTCCTTGTCTATCATCAGTTGGACCAATGTGGCATGAATTCTGGGTTTGGGGTTAAAAAGAAGCCTAATTATCCCATCAGTCAGGCTCAGGATAGTTTCCTTCAGTAAATGAAAGATGTTGTCACTGCTCTGTTTCCAGGAGGTTGTTACATGCTTTGAAAACTCTCCTTTCCAAAATGATGTTTTGGAACAGTAAAATGTCGCTTGTATACCACAAATTGTGACCCATGAAACTGTGTAACTTGCATTTGACGAAGAAAGCAAAATTTCAGGCAGTCCAAGACTAGACACCAACCTAAATAGCTTTGTGAGCCTCAAAAAAGGATAAAAGAGAATCGTTCATGCCCCAAATTTGCATTAATTTTCTCACACAATATCTTATCCATTAACCCATGTTGCTAATATACATCAATAAAAGTCAATGAATTGCCCAAATTTCTTTTGCTCTTTGAACCTGCTTGTCAGCCTGTGAGGAGCCTCAGGCCAGAAAATGCAGGATATTTTGCATTTTAATAGTAGACTGGGGCAGTCGATTAATGATTAAATGGAACTTGAGAGTGAGTTCTTATCAGCATTGGCTGCTTAAGGACCAAAACATGTTAAACTGGATTTACACACAGAGCAAAGGGGAAGCAGTGTACATTTGTGCTTCCATGATTAGCTCTCCAAAAATAACATGGCAGTATAAACAGGCTCAGACAGCATATGATATTTCCAGTGAGTGACTAATGACTAATCTTATCAGCGTCCACCCAGAGAGTGTTTGGAAAGTTCAACACCAACAATAAAACTTCAGTGTAACAAAATATGCTCACATCAAACGCTGGCATCACCCATCACCTTCTCGGTGGACCATGTTTCAAAACTATGGAGGAAAAATAAGAGAGCAGGGGAATCCATTTCCTGTGAATCTGCTCTAATTCCTGAGGTCATTTCCTGGAAACGCTCATAACAACCTCAGTTTGTAGATAGGATGTTTGACTGCACTTTACTGAGGCCCCCTCTTTCACCTTCTATTGTCTGTGTTGCTGGGCAGTTTACTGTGATCTAAACATTTTGGCAGGTCAAAACGCAACCACTCAGAGGGTGGTTTGCCTTTCCTTTGCTTATTTGTGTCCAAATAAACACACGGATTAGTACATTAGTTACATAACCATTCCCCATTGTATGGAGCTCGGCAAAAACACATTGGTGACATGTAAATAATTACATACATTTAACATAACACTATGGTGTTGGAGAGACTGCAGCACATTTCCCTTTTTCTTTGCTTCTCCTTTTGGGTGATTCTATGTGCAGTGACTGGCATGCTGCGACTCAGGTTCATGCTATTAGGCACTGTACTGTATATAACAATAAACCTCAAGTGGCTCCAGCATCGCATCCACTGGTGCATTCATCTTTTATTACTTGGCTTTGTTTGTTTACTCCCTGTGGCCCTTTTTGGGATTGAATGAACTGAAAAGGCTGGCGATTTAGTTTGAATAATGCCTCCTATTCCCACATCTCCAAAAAGGCTCCCACCCTCCTTTAAGGCCAACACAGGCAATTGTGATTTCCACTATTCTTTCTGCAGATGGACTGGGTTCTTTGTGTGGCTGATGCTGGAAAAAAGAGCCAGAGAGCCGTGAGCATGACCTTCACAACGTGAGGATTATTTCAATTATCTTTGCTAATGCTTCTTATTCCTTGGATTTAATGTTTGAAGAACAATAGTTGGATTGGCTTTAACATTTTCATATACAATACATCCACACAAACAGCTCTGATAATACATCCCATCCTTGTTTCCCACTGTCTGCTTCAACAAGACAGGATCTGTCCGACTCTCACCTTCCTAGAGGGATGGCCAGGTAGAAGACTGACAGCATCATGGTGCGGCTATTATTAGTGAACAGATCTCCGATGATAGTGGGAGAGATGGACGAGTAGCTGGACTCGCCGATGCCCACCAGTCCCCTAGAGAGCACAAACAGCCAGTAGAACTGCAGAGAGGAAGGAAGAAAGAGGCAGAGGGATATTATCAGACCCCACAGGAATTATTTTGGTGGGAACAGCAACTAAATACAGACCTTACTTGTCTTGTTCAGAGATCTTTTTTTGACATCATAATTATTTCTACTGGGCAAAAAAGAAACTAAAATTAAAAAGTCAGATTTTTTTTGCAGGTCCATATTTTGTCCAGGTTGGATTGTCCCCCATTATGTCTGGACACAGAAATTCAGGTTTGCTTGTCATCTAAAGATAGCCTAGATCACAGTTATTACATTTCATCTCCCACCATTCAATGACTCACTACTGATTTAACATCAGTAGTAACATCAGATAACATCTATTACCTACTCACAGCTTAATAGGCAACGATGGATTGATTAAAATGTGACACCCAACAATGCAAGTATGTTGTTTCAATTTTTAAAAACATAAATGACTTTCACCAGTTCATTCCCATGCCATTGATGAATAAAAAAGCCATAACAGTGAGCCTTTAACTGTTAAGTCAGTACATGTGATCCACAAAGCTACTGGAGGCTTTCGTGATCAACCAAAACAGGCTCAATTCAGGTCATTAAAACAGAAATACAACCGATGACTGTGGTCAGCATTTCATTTCATCTTCTATTGCATAAATAAATAAAAAAAGGTAAAAACTTTAATCAAAGCATCACACTGGAGGAGGCAATGCTGTAGGCAGCTGGATTGTAAACTGTTTCCATGGCAACCACAACTCATTGGGGGCCTGTTCTAAAAGCTGCAAAGACATCAGGTTTCCCCCACACAGCAGACTGAAGTGAATTACAAACACTGGCTACAATTTTGTCCCATGCATTATGAATAAAAATGCATGTAGAGTTTATGCAAATAGTTAATACAGGGCAATGACTCTGCCTCGTTTGATGGTGACATAAACTGCAGGCCGTTGCACAAAAATCGTCTCCCTAGTTTTGTGATTTGTAGTATATTCCTCCCTTTCCACCTTAAACATACACAAGCACACTCTGTTGTTGTAATGCACGTCTGTACTGTGTGGGAGTGTGATAAGGTAACATTTCATATTGTTTGTCAGCAGTGAGAAGAGATTTATGAGGGTGCTTTGAGCACCAGAGGCAAAGCTACAAAGACAGTGACCTTAGAGGTGACCTGTGTGCTCGTCTGTCACTCAAGGCCTCATGCTAGTGGAGGGGAATGTTATGTGTCCTTGTGAGACTACAATCTGCACACACTTATGTGTAGGTTGTTTTAGCTGCAAGAATTCAGCCAGCAGAATTTTCTCAGTCAGAAGCAACGAGCTACACATGGACAATGAAGAGTTTCAAATTTCAACTGACCAACGCATAATTATTTAAGGTTGATAATCTGTTGTGGTCATGCAGGACAAAATATGCAGTTCCAGTTCATGACAGTGGCAAATCTTCTCTTACGTAAGATCTACATTCTGCATCCGCTGCAAATCCGTCCAAATAACCCTGAGTGTCTTAAAAGCATAACGATGGGACTGTCGTTGTAAGCGGTCATTACCATTTAATTACATGTCACGTCTTTTATCTCATGTGCCATAGTGCTGTTACATAAGCGTAATCGTCTCTCGTGTCATTTGACTGGCACAGGAACATGCTTTGAAGGAATAAAATTTGTGGTGCAAAGGAATGTGGGTGGATCATTCGCCTTCTCCTCGTCAGCAGTCGGCGACCTTTGTGTCACATGTCAGAGAGGGAGAAGTGCTTATTTCATCTTGGCCATAAGGAGCCTGAATGTAATTTGCAGCTCTGGCAAATGGCTGCCTTCTTGTCTCGAGCAGGGAAGTCTAAGAAGGCTTAAAGTTGAAGGATGCCCTCCTGGGATCATCACCATCTCTGCGCTGTCATTTTGTGTGCAGTGAACAGTCTTACTCAGTGAAAAGACAAGACTGTGGGACATGACATGTTTAAATGCTGCATGAATGTAGCTGCACACTAGCTTTTAATGCTATAGTACATATCCCTGCTTGTCAAGAGACTGTAAAGAACCAGTGTGTAAGAACTGGTAACATCTAATGGTGAGACTGCATTTGCATTCACTACACCTGTGCTTAAGGGAACTACGGTGGCCTTCACATTGCACAAAGGATGCTAATAGTCTGTCAAAACTCTCCTGTCGATTCCTATTCTTCCTATTCTTTATTAATGGCCTTCTACGCATTTGTTCAAAACACACAAAGCACGTCAGGTTGTAGAAACACTGCGGCACAAAATGGGAGCCTTGGATAAGCAAGGCCCTTAATCTAAAGTACATATATAAAAGGTGCATTCTAAAGATGCAAAAATGAAAGACTTTTATTACAAACTTTTATTACAAAGAACCTATTCGCTTCCAAAAATATGTATATAAAAGTAGTATCTTCCTATACCATCCTAAATGAATGTCTATCAAGACAGTACAATGGAGTCTATCCACATGATCACACATGCATGTACTACACGCACACAGATGCCTTTCACTGTAATGTGATGGACGCTGTCAGCGAGACTCCCATCCCCCACACCAATTATGTTATTGTTCCATGCATGTGACACTGGCCAGCACACAGAGGCTTTTACAGATATCAAATTTAAATCATCTTGTCAAGGGGTAGTGAGACCTGTCTTCTAAAGCATTGTAATAGAGACAACTCTGAGACATGGGCCTTCATTAGTTGACTGGCCACTAGCCAGTCGGCTACAGAGAGAGAGAGAGAGAAGGTTGGACATATAAAGAACATCCTCAACAGCTAAGCGGGTGTCTGACTTAACAAGCATGTCATTTCATTTCGCTTGTCTTAAGATCAAGCATATCCATATCATAACTGAGTAATTAGCTCGTCAGTGAGGAGTGAACCACAGGCACAGCGGCCTCACACACAGAGAAGCACCGGAGCGCCCGTGTCAAACTTGTTCCACTGCTGCTGTCAGAGCGAGTGCAAGGCCGTACCTCTTTACTGATGAAGGAGCTCAACAGAGTCACAATGGACCAGAAGAAAATGCCACAGCTCAGGATGACCTTTCTGTTGAAGCGGTCGCCCAGGTAACCAAAGATGGGAGCCGCCACCATGAAGCTGCAGATGAAAACTGCCAAGGGAGAAAAAAAATAATAAATTATGTGACAGAAAGTGTTTTTTAATGAATATGTATCATGATAGTCATATTTACAGTCTGGTTAATGTTATGTGTGTTATTTCATTGCATTTTACTGTTAAAGTAAACAATTCTGACTGGACTAAGCCAAGCTGCCTGGTCCACTTATTGAGACAAGACATGTCTAGATCAGCTGTGTGATACCAGTGAGCCAGAGAGTCAGTGAAGGACAGCCAGAGGACACCTCCATTTGACTCCAACCATATAAAAGAGGCATTACGCTTCACCTGCATTCGCTACAAAAGTCTGGCAAAAACATATTAGATTCAGACAGTACCGTTCTGCATGGCTATAATGGTCAATTATCAAAAACTGAACTTAAATTACAGCCTTTGCAATTTGCAAATTGTGATTTTGATTAGATGTTTATTTTTTGAGCATTTTTGAGGAAGTACAGTGTCGAGTGTGCAAAGGAAAATTGTGTAAGACAGAGACATGTTTATGTGTGGTCAGTTTGCTGCGATAAAGCTAATCAGAAAACATAACTAAAAAAAAACATGTCGGGTGTCATGCAATTTGTTACTGACCACATACAAGGCAACACATCGTATAACAGCAGTGACTCTTCGTCACTCTCTCATTACAAGAGAACTGTGGTGAGTCTGTGGCCATGAATTATTCCGCCATCTTAATTTCTTACAGCTGAGCGTACTGTATATGTCATGGTGAGAGGAACGGGAGCGGTTAAAGAATGTGCCCCACTGCTGACTGGACAACTAGGAATCAGTCTTTTCGGCTTTTAGTCAATATTCATGAGGCAGGCCAACCCAAACAGACATGAATATTTAATGCTCTCAAACAGAGTCTTGTTTCTTTGCAGAGGAGAGAGGGCAAAGATGCTGTGAGTCTCTTGACAGCAACAAGGGAAGTGTTCTGACACACCATCAGCATCAACATACGGGAGGAGGAAGGGAGGAAAACAGATGAGAGAGAAAAGAGAGGCCGGGTGTGTTACATCAAATAGAGGCATCACTGTCCCACAGCTGCTGAGGCCAACCAACAGGATAAGGGACAGTAATCACATTACAGCCTAACTGTAGTTTGCGATAGTATGACATAACAAAAGAAAGTCCTTTCATCATCCCATGTTGGGTTAGAGTTACCCAAATTATATATTATATTATATTATATTATATTATATTATATTATATTATATTATATTATATTATATTATATTATATTATTGTGTAAGAGTAATCATTTAATATAACTTTGCTGCAGGTATTTAATGGTGCGCAGGACTACAAGAAATAGTAATATGTACATCAAATTCAAACAAAACACTCAGTCTTCTAATGCTGCACTCGTATGATGTCAATCATTCTCACATAGTTTTATTCAATCAAGTCCAGAAAAACACATATTTACCTTCATGTGGAACTTTTAATTAATATCACGATATATGCATCAAAATTAAAACTACATTTGTCCTAATTTCTGTTTAATTACTCTTTCATATGTGAAACATCCATGCACAGCAGTATCTCACAGTTTAGAAATAAGAGTCATGTTCATGTGTATAAATCAAATTATTGTGAAGTAATGACTATACTGCTATATGAATATTATTATAAATAAGTCTCTTTCACCTCCTCCCTGTGTTTTATCTCTTTATATCAGTCTTTCTTTTCTCTTCCTCTTTTTGCTTTCCTGCATCCTACAGCTGGGGCATTTTCATGGCTAAGTTGGTTTATTGTGCAATATTAAATGACTAAATTACACTGATAACCATTATTTTCTGTGCACGTTTGGCTCTCACCCTGCAGCCACACACACACACACACACACACACATCCACGGGCAGGCTGTTCGGTGGTGCATAGTGTAGATAAGCTAAAGGAGAGGCCAACAATCACTCACCACCAGCTGGTTCGACCTGGGGGTTCAAAAACCAGAGGCCAGAAATAATGATTCTCGCTGTTAAGCAGTTTGTCAAAAATACATACACCCACATTATTAAGTGGCTAATTTGAGGTCATTAACAGGGCCACACATCACCATCTCTCTGTGTTTCCCATTCCATGCAATTTTGTGATTTTGCTGATTATCCATGCTACTTTCTTTAGGCCCATTATCGCCTCTTAGCAGTGTGAGCTGGGCCTTAACAGTGAGCTCACATTTAATAAGTGTTACACTTACTGCTTATTAATCATGTCTCTTTCTGAGTTGGAAAAAAAAAACCCTTGTGTGTATTGTTTGGTGCGAATTAAGCTTTGGCGTAAGCCAAGGGAAAATACTGCATCTCTATGATAGTAGTTTTACTAGTCATGTTGTGAAAACACAAACCTATATTTGAAAGTGAGCATGCGCTCAGTGTACATCTCAGGTAGCTTCTTTGAACTCTAATCTCACTCACATCTGTTAGATGTCACATTTGTGTTCCACCCAGATTCCACAGCACAAGTCAGTTCTACTGATCCTGCACCAAAAAAGCTGGATATCATGTTATATTTGACCTTATTTATCAGTCATATGTCATGTACTTATATCCGACATACAGTACTGTAAAATCTGCAAAGGAGATGCTTGCATTAACAAAGGGAAATCTTGATGGCACCATTTTAATCTAAATAGTGTCATGTCTTAAATCATATAAAATGAGATTGTGCACATATGGCATGGCACTGAGAACGGATAAACACTGATAACATGGGGACAATTTATGGACGATCGTGTCCTCCCAGGAAATGTCCCGTCACTCTATTAAACAACCCCACTGTCCTCCTGTCACTCCTGACTGTAGGCTGCAAATCTACAAAGCACCAAATGAGGATGTCTGTCTCACTTGAAAACAGCATCCACAATGGTTTCTTTAAAAATACCATTTGTGTCGATGGGATTCTGTTCAAATTTGTTTAGTACAGAACACTGATGTTTCTGCAGCAACAGCACACACGTCTACAGCTACCTGTTTCTTTTGTAAAATTTACACACATTAGTGAATGTATGCTGAGCTATCTTAAGGGGCTTCATATTTTAGTTAAAAGGTAAAGTAATGATTAGCAAATTTTAATGATGAAGTTGCAGCTGATTCATTCATCCACAAGATAACGTCACACTTAATTGACAGGATTCCCTTAATAAATTATAATGTCGTGTAGAACACTAGAAATGTCCGAATGCAGCAGTGATTGGGCAGAATGGCTAGATTTGTGCAAGAATAGTCTTTTTAATAGCAAAACAAAGTTGTTCAGTTGGACCAAGTTTAAACAAGTAAGTGGAAACATTTCATTGGCCTCCAGTAAACAGTTTCACATTTGCATAAAATGTTGCCTGTCCTCACAAGTCACATTCCTACATTGACCAGCATCATCTTTTTGTCTCTTTTTGTTTTTATAGTGAAACAGCACAAGTCCAAATGTTGCCAAAGTGCCATCAAAGATAAGCCTCCGGTGACTTAATGTGGACAGAACTGCATATGAAACAAACAGAAAGCAGAAAAACTCTGACAGTGTGGAGCTCATGATGTGGGGAGCGAACCACAGACGCCCTCTGTGGATGTTTACACTGCAGGCCGAAGGGGAGGAACGTTTTCATAACCTCATTTACAGGACAATGGTCAGCTTTGACTGCTTGAGCAGACAGCCACCAACTTTCAGCACAAGCCAGTTTACTTGAGCTGCGTTTTCAGTCGAGAGGCAAAATTAGCCTTCATTATTGACTCTTGTATTTACATCTCACCTCATTATTTGTTTTGGAACATACATAAAAATAAGTTGAATTTGTAGTATTTGGAGATTAAGCGTCGATAAATCCAAACATATTTATTCATGAAGGAATGATGAATGTTATAACAATAATTATAATGAATTTCTTTCTGACAATTTCTTATTATTTGCAGAGGGAAGTGACTTTAACAAACTTAATCAGCTCTGTAAGACGTCCTGCCTTTCTCATTAGGCTTGTGTAACATATTCCTCTCTATTAGCTGAACAAACACAGTATCCCTTCTTTAAAAAACCATTATGTCCATGCAAGCAGCCTGAGTGGAGAAAAGTGCTTCAGTAAATAAAAAGGCAAGGACTCTGGTGACTACATTTTGGTGTATCCTCATAACAACGCTGCACAATGTAATGCAGAGAAAATGGGGACGATTCATTATAACCTAACCAGTAGTTTGAACCATTAAGGTTGTGTAATAATGTCTCCCCATCAGGGCTATAGTGAACGCACTGGGGCTAGTCTAATGGAAGTGGTTTGGTATTTTGAACCCGAGTGGATGCATTAATCATAACTTTTTTCCCTCCATAGTGAAGGCCTAAAATAAAGCAAAGAAACTTTTGAACTTTGTGCACTTCTGAAAGTACATATAACAGCAGCCTAGTAACTATTGTCCAACATATTCTCACAAAAAAAAAAAAAAAAAAAAAAAAAAACACAAAGAAACCTAATTTCAGTCCTGTGTGTGCCTCAGGTGCAAGTGTCCAACCTGTTCTGGTGGTCTCCTCTACAGATTCCAGAAGGTGCTGTGCATATTTCTCACAGTCTCTCAAAGAGCAAATTACATCAATTACCATATCATCACATTCCAGGAGACGACAATGGTTGTGAGGCGACAGAGCAGGTAGAGTCTGGTATTTACTGTGCTGTTAGTGGGATGTTATATCCAAGTGAATCATGGTGTATATTCATGTGGATTTATTCTACTACCATACCTGTTCGTTGTGATCCTTATTTTTTTAAAAACTTGGTACAGCACTCAGTCATTTACATAAAAATCTAATTATCTAAATGACTAATTTAGAGACACTAAAGTAAACAATGCAAAAGATGTTAAAAATTTAACATTTTTATACCCACAAATTTTAGTTTGAAAGAGGCTTTCGTTTGTGACCTTTAACTTAAAAGGTTTTTCACTTTAAAATTAACTAAAGAGTCCTTACTTGATCATTTATTTTTATTACTTATCATCACCATTGTCATTTATTCTCTGCTTCTATTCTAGTGTCACCTTATAGCCTAAATTATTCAACACATCACGAAGTATATCTCCACACTAAATTACTATTAGAGACTTAAAAAAAATGGTTCGTTGGCTAAATTGGTTTTTCTAACTAGGTTTATAAGGCACATGACTTAGACTGAACAGTGAATGTCTTGGTGCAGTAGACACTCTCCATTAGGTCTTAGGCAGAAACATAGAAAGTAACGACACTGACTGTAATTCAAATAAAAGACAGGGAAACAGATGAACAAGCTGTACCCTCATGGGCACACTCTTCTAAGCACACACACACACATACACATGAGCCTGTGCTTTCAATAGCCAATGGAACAATAACTTTGGGATGACTCACCCGCTATGTTTCAATACCGTTCTGAATACAGCATCAGCAGGTGTGTGTGTGTGCGTTTCTGTGCGTTGTGTTGGTGTGCACCTACAGTTGATATTCCCTAAGCCTGTACAGAGTTTCCACTGAAGAGAGCTCCTGTGAGGCTTAGCATCCACATGTGACATAGCAAATGATCACCATGTGAATGGTAATGTAAGTGTGGGACTTTTCAAATTTGTCATAATGGTGATGAATGGATGGTGATTTCACAAAAATGCCTCTTAGTGTATCCAGTGCTCAAAACATTGTGCTGCTTTCAAAATTTCCCTTCAAGCTCCTTCACCTGAGATCTGACTTTGAAAGTGAATGTGGCTTGGTGTAAATTCATGTACTCCAGTTGGAAATAATTCTAAAGAAACATTAGATTTTATGCATAATTTCAAATAAATAATCAATATAATTTCATTAAGGAAGTACAAATGACCTTGTTCTGCAGAGGCACCATACAAAAAGGAAGAGAAACTCTCATAGATTTTATTTTTTCTTCAGGTGAATGAAAACCGAAATGAAAAACAAAAATGAAACCAATATCAATGTAATAAATGACATCAACAAAGCACTCTCTACCCACTGAAAGTCCTTACTGTACATCCATGCTCTTTTTAGGTGTGTAATTTGGGTACTTTCCGCTGTAGTTGACAGCACACTCATTCCTGCAACTGTGAAACCTGACAATCTGGACATTCGGTCAAACTAAGGCATAAGCAGGTCGAGGAATTCCAGAGTATATCAGCTTCAAGTCACAGAACTGGGGGGGACAAGAGAGGCGCATCCTATCTGCAGGACTGCACGTGTCTGCAGGCTACACTTTGACCTGTTCACTGTGGTGGACAGGGAGTGGGTCTTGGTGTGAGAGATCATTACATTGTAAACACGCTGCTTCCGTAACTGCATCTTTCATCAGTCCATTCATTCATGTGTGTTGACTCTGCTCCTGCACCTTTGTGCTCCTGTCCTCTATAAGGTTATCTGCTTTTGGCGACTGGGTGTGTTTGTCTGAAGAATACACTATGGATGAGTAATGATTGTCAGAAAAACAGGAGATCTCCAGTTTTGACTGCTTGAATTCTCTCTATTATCATACAGATTAGATTATATTGAGGCGTGGCTACATTTGATAACATTGCCAAACAAAGGCTTTGAGGATTACGAACAATCTAATGAACCAGTGGGCATCATTTTTCAAGTTTTTCCCTTAAAAGAAAATCAGTCAGATACGTGATGTGTTCATAAACTGAATTAAACTGCGTGTATATTATTTTTGTAAGAAAATGAAAAAAAAAAATGGTAATATAAAGGTTCAGTGTGAGAGAATTAGTGACATCTAATGACAAGACAGCAAATTGTAACAAATGCAGGTCTCCTCTGCCTCTGCTGCTCACCGTTCTCTTTTTTATAAAGAAACTACAGTGACCTTCATGTACCAGGAAGATGTTTGCATAGAAAACTTACTTCAAAATGTGAAACACACACTCTGGCTGGTTTGTCCATTCAGGCTGCCATAGTAACATAATGGCCTAAGATGGCAGCCCTCAAGGCTCTTGCCTAAACTGAGTGCATATAAAAGGCTTATTCTAACATTAATAAGCGAAAGAATGCTGCTTTTTGGTAGTGTATTGATTTTCTGTGGATAAACCCTGCCAAATGTTACAAACTGGATCTTAAAATTCAATTATTTTGCATAACTGTACACAATTGAATATTTTCTACAAAGTCAGTCATCAAATGCTTCTGCACCTTTTGGGTCACATCATGGCGATGTCACCAGAGACTAGTATTTAAAGCAGAGACTAGAAGAGACTAAATACTATTTCACTGTAACACCTGAGGCTGCCAGTTGAAATGCAGCGCAAGAGGCAGTGGCACTGCTATGGAGATCCAACAGGAAACCCAACCCTGCATACCACTGTCACCGATGTCATCACACACAAAATCTGTCAGGCACTGTGGCCATATGTAACCCAGAAAACAAACACCTTACACACTCTTTCATAACTGCCGTGCATAGCAACAGACAACAGAGGTGCAGGGACCAAGGTAATACATAATCACAGAGACACCAAAATGATGTATCTGTCCATGAAATCACACTGTTACTATTGTCTATTTGCCATGTTGACAACGCTGCCCAATAGATCTGCGGTAAAACCAGGTTCTGTGCTGTATAAATAACATGGCTCTTTCACAATAAAAGCACTTATGCTTTGACTGTGGATATGATGCTTTTTAGCACATGTGGACTACTACTACTAATAATAATAATAATAATAATAATTTTGTACCCACAGCTCAAAGTGCTTACAGCTAAATTTAAAAAGATAACAAACACTTAAAAAACCTGATATGTCCATAACTGGGTATATGAGAGTAAATGGAGTCCTTAAGAATGGTTTTAAAAAACTCGCCGCAGGAAAAGGGTGAATAAAAACATCCAGCAAAGGGGCATATTTAATACACACAGTTGATTAAGTACCTGACGCTTTCCACTGAGATCTGTGAAGGAATGCTTTGTGAGAAAAATTTACAGGTAGAGGAATCCTCATCTCATCTCATCTCATCTCATCTCATCTCATCTCATCTCATCTCATCTCATCTCATCTCATCTCATCTCATCTCATCTCATCTCATCCCATTTTATTTCATGTAACTGTGGGTAACACCACAGATAATTAAGTATTTCATTTAGAAAAAGTATGTTTTACATTTGTAAATTACCTGGTTAAATTTCGAGCTAAAGCTAAAAATTGCATGGTACATTTACCACTGCGCTAGTTGCTGTGGAGACTTACCAGTGTGTAGTATTTGAATAGAATCCAGCCTGGAGGTTTGCACCATCCCTTGTGCATTATATTCTACACAACACTGAATCTAATGCTGTTTACTGGAGTTGTGGGATTCATAAAAGCTCTGTGTGTTTCCAAATGCAGCAGAGCAATTTACACTTGGCTCTGACTGCTCGCCATGATACCAAGATGAAATACGAATGAGAGAAAATCAATATTCATAACTACAAAGGTTGGATCTGTTTTAATGCCGATTTCAAACTGTCTGAAAGACACGGAAGGTCAGAACAATAACAAATAAAATTCCTTTCTTTTGCTGCTAACCACAGTCACTGCTGTCCAATGCACAGTGGCAACACTGTTATGTTTTTCTATGAGGTGAGCAATACTGATGGGAGTGGCAGCTTTGTTTCTCCTCTAATGATTAATGGGACTGCCTGTGGAGGGTGTGATACACATTTGTTTGAATAGGAAACCAGAGCCAACCAATGTGTCTTATTGAAACACAGACATCTCTTCTCACCACATTTCTGCCTCCTGGAATCCCCTTCATGTGGCTCCTCGAACATTTCTGCATTCCCCACATTTCTGATCACCACTAATTCTCCAAGAAACCCCTCAGTTCAGACCTCACCAGTGTTGGGTTACCACTGCATTGGCTGCGTCTTGATAAATGCCACATGCAGCCTGGGAAATACCCTCTCTTGCTTTATTTCAGTTAAACTCAGCACTCAATAGCAGCTCCTGCCGTCGAGTACTAATGCCAACCTAAACCCCTTTTATTTTACTCAATCTTTCAGCTTCTCTTAGAGTCGATAGCTTGTCACTGCAGCTGCAGCACATCTCTCTATACCTGCTTAGTGTGAGAGCTGCAGCTGGGCAGAATTACACACTGCTACGAATACCATCCTCACTGCCAGCAGCGAGCTGGAACATCATCTTTTGCACATTACCAGTGGATAGTATAAGCAAAAGCACATGGTTAGAGTAAAGAGAAGTGCTTTTTTTTTTTTTCACAAGAATCCGAAGTGAGATGTGCTTTCATCTAAGTGCAAGTTCTCCAGTGCAGTCCAGGCTGCAGCATTAATAAAAACACACTTTCTTGTGGCCAGTGAAATTGCACCGAGCTAAAATCCAGCAGCAGAGCAATCGGGCACAAGGCACGGTGGGTTTTTTTTCCTGCCATTTTCTCGCACTAACTACACGTTGACTTAACGACAAGCTCCAGCTGGAATGACAGAGGACACTACTTGTGTGTGTTTGTGCTCTTGTATGTTGCCTTTGTTACTGGGACTAATGTGATATAATATAAATTTTCCATAGCTGTCATATACACACACCTAATTGACCAGTAGAATAAGTGAGCAAGCTCTGTCTTTGACCTTGACTTGCTGAGGTATGTGTGAAGCGAGCAGACGTGTTTAACTAGGAGGGGTGTAGGGTGTGTGTGTGTTCCTGAGTGATCTGTTGATGTCGCTCTGCACAGACAGAGATGTGAAGCTTCTGCGTGGCATCAATCGATCAGTGTTCATCTCCTCTTTTGAGAAGCATGAGGAAATAATATTTAAAATATCGAAAAAGGACATTTTTTTTTCCAAACCCACATCTCCTAGACCAGATGTCTCACAGGGCTTTTACATGAAAACAGTGCTGTGTCTCACACTGGATACTACACTCTGTACACTCACGTGTACTTATGTGTTCTGTAGCACTACATACAACACACAACATGGCTGATATTTGAATTGAATTTTGTTCTGAGAAATTAAAAGAAAAGCATTAGTATCAACAACAGTTAAATTAACCTGATAACATAAAGAAATAATAAGTATTTGTAAAGTAAAACTGAAAAAAAATATGAGAATGTCATTGTTCTGTGTCCTGTCTTCCCTGTCTGTCTCACCCTCATGTGTCTGACCTGTGTTTGATTGTCCCTGCCTCCCTACTGTAGTTAGTCTCTGCATATGCTCCCCATTGTCTGTGTTGGTTCATTTTGGTTTGTTTGGTTTTGTTAGTTTCGTGCCACATTTTAAGTCTTGTCTGTTCATCTGTATTTTTCATGCTCTGGTTTTTATGTGTTCCTGGTCTGCTCCCTGTTTTTCTGCTCAATGTAGTTTGTGTTTTATTTTTTGCCTTTTTGTTAATTTAATTAATTGAAGATTCTTTTTGTTCCTTTATGAAAACTGCATTTGGGTCCTCTGCTTTTTTTTTTACACCTGTGACAACTGCCCTAGTCATAAAAAATAATCAAATTAATCAGGAAACAAGAGCAAGATAAATTACAGCGATCTAGAATGATCTACACTGGGTGTTATGCAGACTGCCCTTTGGCTGGCCATTTTGAGGTTTTGCAACCAGAAGTTTAAAGGTGTCAGCTGTTAAACACTGGTGTCCAATCATATGAACTTATATTTACGTTTCTTCTAAATGGGACCAGAATTCACACAGAAAACACAAACTGATCATGGAAATCTTTACCGATGTTGTTAATCAAGTGAAACATTAGCTTCCTATTTAAAATCAATTAGCAACCAGTGGAAACCAGAGGAGTGCACCCATTTTTATATACATTCTATGGTTGGCACACTTGTTGGTGTCAACACTCATGTGCACTCAGAATAACAATTGAGATGATGGAAGAAAACAAATGGACACAGACCAAGGGCTGGGAGCCTGCTTGTTTAATTGGCCATAAAATTTTGATTGGATCAGCAGTCACTCAGCAGCAGCGCTATTGGTTTGTCAACAGGAAGTGAAGGGGAAGAAAACACGGAGCACAGTGTCTGTCATCACCCAGCAGCTGCCCTCCACTGAGACACGTCCTATAAAAACAGCCTGAGATAGAGACACATATAGACATTCACTCACACACACACGGTGTGATGTTGATGCATCGTCGGGTCATTGTTCTATTCTTGTCACACAGCAAGAGCACGGCTGCTGAACACCATTGCAATGCAATTAGTTAGCTTTGGGAATCAGTAGCAGAGAAGATTAAACCTTTCTGCCATGCATGACCAGAAGCAGGAAGCCACAGGTGGCTCCTTCTTCTCCCTCCATTTCCCTTCATGCCTTCATCTCCTCAAACGCCTATATGGTGCTAGTGGGGGACGGTGACGACAAGGCAGCGGCAGCTGGTAAACTGCTGATGGACTGATAGAGAGAGAGTGAGTATATGTACCAAGGGACACCAGTGATGGCTCGAGACAAAAAAGGAGCAGCTGTGAGCGGCCGAAACAGCTGATCAAGCACCGATAACTCAGCTACAGACTGCGTCGAAGGAATCAGAGTGGACTCCATTCAGTAGTAGAAATCTTTGATTGGGTCCAGACACGGACACAGTCACAGTCATCTCAGTGACCTCACTTCTCATTCCTGCAGTTCAGACTTCATTTATTTGTGCACGTGTGGAGTATAAGTCTGATGCGTTAGCACGGCTCAAGCCTTAACTCTCACACAGCACCTGTGGCCTGAATGGCAGACTCACACCATGTTAAGACTGGTGATATGTCATTGGTGTCTGTGTGTGTGTGTGTGTTTGCTGGTGTCTCCTTTCAGAAAAGGTGGGCAGCCACACACAGAACAGGGCGCAGACAGTCTGCGAGCTGTTTTGAGCACCGGCTCCTTATTAAGCCCCCGGCCTCCTGTACATCCAGCCTGACTGACCCCAATACCTCTGCTCTCATGCTGCACCAGTGGATCACAATGACAGCTTTCATTATAGGAGATAATTTATCCCATTAACATTTTTTGCCTCAAAGCACTTCAATACAATAACCTCAGCATGTTAACAGGAGAAAGCCTTCTCTCAGATTTCTCAGTCTTGTTAACAAAAGGGTTCAAAACTTCCCTCAACTGAGGGTAAGGCCATTCAGGTGAACCCCCTCTCCTCTCCCTCTCTTCCATTAACCTTTCCTGCCCTCCATACCCCCAGGACTGGACCTGTTCACAGCTGTGTGTGAATGTCACTCACTTTATACAGCTGCTGCCTTAGGGCCATTTTCACTGGGAGCATGGAGCTGCTGTCCTGGTGCTCTGACAGGTCCGCTAAGCTCAGGTGAGACCATCTCCACTTGCTAATGGACAAAGACGTTGGGCTCCAGGCTGAACCAGCATACCTTTATTCGAACCTGACTGACAGCTATGAACATCTCATCGTCTTACGCAGAGAGCTGAGACCTCAGCTCCTCGGGCAACGATGACACGTGTGCACAGACGCGCACGCGCGCGCGCACACAACAGAAATGAGCACATAGCTCATGTCAATTTGTTGTGTAAGCGGCTTTTTAAACAAGAGTCCTTGTTGCCAAAGAACAGAAATAACCGGCGCTGTGGTGACTGAACTTACCACAGGGTGTTTTCAATGTGTTGTCCCTTTAACATGTAAACGTCACTTCACAGCACTGCATGGCAAGAAACACTAATCTGACCACGTCATTCAGTCTAATGAGTCTTACTTTAGTGCAAACAGGGGAAAAAACCATATGCTTTTAAGAATTTTTTTAAAAGCACAGTATTACTTAGAGTTGAGTAATAATTCAGTTACAATTTATAATGCAATATAAATTTCTTTAAACTCAAACAATTGCTGTTGAATGTTTTGCCTCAGATTTATGAAAAAATCTTTTTTTTGCATGAAGCATATTCAAACTACAATTAACTAGAGCCAAAACTAAGCATTAATTATATGTAGTGATAGATATTTCTGGTCATTATTACTACAGAATTTAGTATTAAAATCCCCACTCCAAATACTTCTCTCTCTCTCTCTCTCTCATATATACACACACGCACACACATATTTGTTTATATATATATATATACTGCATATATACAGTATATAGTGACACTTTCCAAAAACAGACAGAAAATTGAATACTGACATTTTGCAGTGCAGTACTAAAAATGCAAATACTGCAATAGGTTTAAAAGGCTCTTTTTGTGTTCACTTGGGCTAGGATTTCCCTAAAGAAAACAGCTTGCAAATAACACATAGATATTGGAAATTTTTCATTCCAGTAGTTCTGATCAAGAGCCAAAATAAAGGCTGAAACTCTCCTCTCACTTAACTCGAACCAGATCAGAATTCATAAAGCAATTCTGACTCAGACCTGTGTTTATTGTAGGACTTGGAGCCTGCAGTTTGTGGTCTTTTTTTCTAAAGTGTGAGGGTGACCTGGCAGCGAAGAAAGAGAGAGAGCCTCAACACACACACACACACACACAACGCCCACTGCCTTTGAAACACATACGTGGGTTTGGGTTCCCAGGTGCACAAAAGCTGCCAAGACAGAGGGAAGGAGTGAAGGCCTGGTCTGCAGGTGCACACAGAGGCAGGGATTGTTCCCTCTGGAGAGGGAGGGAGGTGGGTGGTATAGGGGTGCTTATTGTAAACATATACACTCACACACTGACACTCTCCCCGCAGCACTCTGATTACATCAACCTCCTAACCTCTTCTTCACATCCAGGCTCTCTGTCTGCGCCCACCCGCGCTCACAGCCCCGGTGCTCGGACACCCAGCATTCCTCAGGCTGGTGTGAGAGAGAGAGAGGTCGCCTGGCGATCAGGGGCCAAGCGGAGTCCGAACCATGACAGGACAGAGAGCAGACAACCCAAACACAAAGCAACCTTCAAATGCAGATGGTGTAGAGGCATGCCTCGCTTTACTAACACATGTGTTAATGTGTGTTACTCTGTGCCAGTGCGGCTGTAGGCCTGGTCTAAAAACTGAGCCAAAACAAACGGAATTAAGAGTCAAACACCCTTCACAGTTTCCTGGTGCATGTTGACCAGGCATCACCTGGAAATGTGAGTGTGTTTTCACAAACACAGACACTGCGTGAGTTGAAAAACTAAAAACTCTTCCCTCGCACTCATTTTTTTTTTTTTTTTTACCCAAGTCAAGTTCCTGTATTTAATTCTACACATCCGAACTATGACCAGTCTGTAAAGTCAGCATAAGGTAATGCAAAACACCTGCCTGGGTTTTTGACTACTGCAGCCACAAAAGCAATGAAATAATCAAAAAAATGTGGATGAGAAGCTGGGAAAGAAAAATGTACCCTTAAAAGAGCAGCTGGTAGAAAATATAGATTCATCACGTTAGTGAAACTGGGTGGAAAAGGAATCTGGAAGTGATGAAATGGCTTATTCACCGAAAGGCAACAAAAATCACAACAGTGATTTCTTTTTCCTAGTAGATATTTTTGTCGTCAACGCACCATTCACTCCCCTAAAGTTAGTCTAAGAACATCAAGTGGTCGAGGGGGAAACACTGGGCTGTATTCTTTCACCCTCAAACTCAAACCTGCCTGGCCTCAATGGCACTTTGTGTGCACATTTGTGTGTGTGTTTGAATGAATCTGAGGGCACACAGAGACAAGACTGAGTCCTGTCCTCCAGTGGGAGGACTCTGCAAGGTATCTCCCTAAAAAAAGGTGATTCACAGGAGTCCTGAGTGGAGCAGGAAACCCTGCCCTAGAGCTGGAGTCCTCTAGACGCTCCAGGTACATGCACGCCTGCATGGCTCCTGACTTTGTTTTGCTTTTAGTTGACCTACCGGAGGAATTACTGCCACCAAAACACCTTCTCTTAGATCAGCCTGTGACACTTTGGTAACAAGCATCAGTTTTATTACTTTTACAAGGTTCTAGAGTGGCATGGTGCTGTGGAGGTTTGTGCTGTTGCCTCACAGCAAGAAAGGGCCTTTGTTTGTCTTTCTGTCGTCAACACACCAGTTTGCATGTTCTGACTGTATTTTCATGGACTTATTATTAGTCCAAAGACCTCCAGATTGTGGTTAGGCCAACCCTGAGACTCAAAGAAAGAAAACTAAAGAAAGAAAGAAAGAAAGAAAGAAAGAAAGAAAGTATGGTATGTTGTTATTATAGGCTGATTCATAGAGGCTTCTCAAGAGGCTGACCTATGATCTGTGAGTCAATCTTGATTTGATGAAACAGTTTAACTGTCAGAGCAGTGGACAAACTCTTTTACCATACAATGTTACAATAATGGAGAATAGAGAATTTGTCTGGATTTGACAATGGGTGTGAACGTGAGTAGTTATAGTAGTAATAGTTGCTTATGTCTGAGTATTAGCTCTGTAATAGGCTGGTGACCTGTCTGTGGTGTAACCCACCTCTTTCCCGGTGTCCAGTGGGATTGTCTCTAACTCCTGTAATGAACCTCAAATACCACTAAAAACTGATTCCTACAAATAAAAAAAAAAGCTCATAGTTCTTTAGCAGTTGAAATGCTCAGTATAATTCAAATCACTGGAGCTTTTCACATGGAGGTGCTACAGATTTCTTGCCAAGATTGAAGCAATACCTTACCTGATTTCATAATAAAAGAGAAAATTCAACTTCTGAATGTACGGTTTTCATATATACAGTCCTACTTCCTGTTAAAATGAACTCTATTATGTGCATAATGTGGAGAATTTCTACCCACATGTTGTATCATTAATATCTATGGCAGGGATCATCTACCTATGATATTTTACGATAATTTCCCTTTATTAGAGCTAAAACTAACAATTATTTTCATAATCGATTCACCAGTCGATTCTAAATTCTCAATTAACTGAATACTTGTTTGGTCTGTAAAATGTTGAAAGTGTTGATCAGTGTTTCTTGTTGATGTTCTCGAGTGTCTTGTTTTGTACACTGGCCAAAATTATTCAATTTTAATGATGTCCTTGTTACATGGAGCAAAGAAACCAGTAAAATTCTTACAATTAAGCTGAAAAATCTGAAAACCTGTTCTATTTATTGACAAAAAAAAATTGTTGCTGATACATTTAGTAATCGGTTAATGAACAATTAACCGAATAATCGTTGTAGCTCTACCCATTATTACACAGAGAATGTGTTAAGCACAGAGAGTTTCATGTGCAATTATAGACTTAAAGGTCTTACCTGTTTGCAACAAGCCCATTCCACTGTCTGATACGTTGTAGTGCCGCTGAATGTCGAGCAGGACACCTGTTTACAAGAGGAGAATGGAAAGATGAATATCTAACACGACATTGAAATATTGGGTTTTGAAATAGCCAGCTTTCTTTGACATAAATATAATTGAATGCTGCCTTTATGGTCATTTTTTGTGGCTTGTGATAATTGGGAAACATGATGAAACACAGGAGCAGGTTCACTTAACACCCCAGAAAAGTAATATAACATTCCTCATAAGTGCTCTCTTGGCTGCAATACAATGCTCAACTTTTGTAACTGGCTACAAAGTTTTCACACCATCTATTGCACAGTTTTTTAATGTATACCATTGTTTTTAATAGTAAGAGAACAATTTTAGTATTAAATCACACTTTATGTAGAAACACAGTGGCTGTAGTTGATTTTGACTCTACCAGATTATTTCTGGTGGATCTAAGCGGCGACACAGCCATGCACAAACCACAAACACACAACCTTTGAAGCTGTCTTAATACTGTTACTACTGTAACCCACAAATCTCATACAGCAGGTGATCATATAAAGAAGATTTTAAGGCTCTCGTAAAAACTTCATTAGTAAACAGGATTGAAGAAGTCTCATCAAATGAATTTTGCTCCTCTTGAGACTGTATTATCTTAAGGAAGCTCAAAGTCGTATGTTTTTTAAATGTGAAGATCTTTCTTAGAAGCACTTGCTGTCCAGATGCACCAGTGATATGCTTGGCATTGCTGTGTGACTATGTAAAACTGGCAGGCCAGTTCTTGGGAATCGCAACTCAGCTCATGAAAATGGAACGGCGCTGTGACTAACATTCTAAAAAGCTGGTTGCCTCTGATCTGTCTACGCCCTTCGTCTGAGCCCAGCAGACCAACATAACCTAGCATAACCTGACCTTCAGTCTGGTGCACCACTGCAACTTTCAGAAATACCTCATGCATCATTTCCTTGTCAACTCGGGGACTTTGCCTCAGGGGGCAGAGAGAAAGATCACAGCCAGGCAGGAAAAGAACTACATCCAACGTAACAGAAGCTGCTGATTCTTCATTCCTCGACACTGACATCTCATGTATTTGTCAACAGAGCGACACAGTGCGTTTCCCAGGCGGCGAGTGCGGGTTGGACTGTGACTGGGAGCAGAGACACAGGTCAGATTCCTGTCATCTGAGTCAAACCACCTGCTCACAGTCTCACACTACAGGCAACATTCCTGTTCAAGCATCATGCTCACACCTCCTTTGCGGTCTTTCTCTTTCATAATGACATAAGGGTGCATGTATTTATCAGTCGGTTTCAGTGTTAGTCACCTACAACAAACATTAGGAAAAAACCTGCACTACCAATTCAACATTCCCCCAAACACACTCATACGTCACCTCTGCCTTAAAGCTGCAGCGAGTAACTTTAGGTGATTTATTTATTTTTTTTCTGCCTCTGTTTGGTCTTCATGAACAGAAACGATGTCACATTATTTATATGCTGTGTCCTTCATCTGAAAACAGCCTCTGTGAAGAAATACTTTCAGGTCTGACTGAGGGAGCGACTGTCAGCAGTAGAGTTCACTTCTGACACTTTTTGTGGGCACTATTTCATGTCTTCAGTCATACTCCAACCTGTTTGCAGCTGTCTCTCTTTACTAGCACAAGGTTGCCGTTGCAAATCACTTCTTTTACGCATGTCACTGGCAATATGAGATCTAAATAATGACATAGTGAGAAACATGGAGAGCCGTGTGGAGCTGATAGACTTAAAAAGGCATTGTGTGAACTCATTTGACTCGTTTGATTGTAACAGACATTTGTTTATATGTGAGAATTGCACACCACATGGGAGAACTGCATGCATGTAAGAACTCTTGTTCCCACTGCAGTTCATCTTCAATGCAGGTATAACTCAAGCCTCAGTCTAAATACAGCATAGTCCAATTTAGGGTGAATGATGGATAAAAACATGACATTAATTTGTCCAAGGGGACTTTGGCTGAGAAGGCAGGTTTTCAAGCTTTGCTGAGCTGGTCTGCCACCCAGTACCGTCACACACTGATATAAACACACACGCACCCACATGGTACCACTGGTAATCATAAAACACATCAGCTTGTCATCCCTACATGGACTTAGCAGACAGCATGACAGTGAAAACAAATCCCCACACCCCCAACCTTAGCAGCTCTACGGTCAGCCTGTCACACAGCAACAGCGGCATTCAAGGGTGCGCTGTACAACAGCAGCTGTACTTGTAATTGGCCTAGAAGAAGTGCTCACACACACACACACACACACAAACACACACACAGCCTGCTGGGAGGGAGACTCCTGTGCCAGATGGTGGAGCGTCCCTTCTGGAGAGAGTCTGCGCTTGTCTGAGGCTGAGCCACACCCGTCTGCACTTACTACACTGTTATCACACAACTGAAAAAGGTGGTTGGTACAATATAATCTACTGTAAGCTTGAGAAGAGAGAGAGAGAGATAGATAAACCAGAGATCCCGTTCCGCAACATTGTACCTTATCACAAAAGACGTCTTATCAAAATATTGTGTTGAAGTTCATGTAATACATTTTACAGTCTTCATTCCAGCACCTCTGTGTAAATGTACATTTATTTAAATAAATATTGGAGGTCATATCAAAGCATCAGTGCTGATTGATGTGTAATGAGCTGTGCAGTGCATTCTGCTAATCTGTATTAGGGATTACAAAGAGCCAGCAGCAGGTCTGTATTTGTGTTGCAGTGTATCATAGTTATCATCTCTACGCTCAGTGAGGCTTTATAATTTGCCTGACAAATACACCACGTCCTTTTGAATTCGCTCTGGTACATTTACTTCACAAACATCTGTATTATTTTTTCATAGGCCCCCCTATGAGTAATATTTGTGGATGTGTTAGTCTTAAAAAAAAGTACTGAGAGAATCAGTATCCGAAGAGTATGCACCACAACCCTTACCCAAGCTGGCAGCGCCCTGCTTAGTTGCCATGGCAACACTGTATGTGCACTCAAAAAAGATAAAGGTCAAGAGACCACAAAGGAACTCTGCTTTTCAAATCTCCAAAATGGCTCTTTTTATTCCTCACTGCAGCTGATTCATTGTCTCTGATTCGGTATATGAACATTTCTGTAACAGAGTCTGTTGAGCTGTTCCTTTATTACACATTTATTATACAGTGGCAGAAACACCTGCTCTGACACCATAGCAACAGTGAAAAAAGTGATATTTCAACACTGCTGAACGACATTAATGAGTTTATCAAGTCTCAGGCCTCCGGGGGTCTGTGTGTGTCTGAGCATCGTGTCAAACAAGAAGCATCACAGGAATGTGGATCTTCCTGACTGCACACAATTACACCAGGTACTGTGTAATATACATACAGGCAGTATGTACACTGCAGTGGTAGCTATAGTCTCTCCCTCCCTAATGTGCTGTACACTGCCTTGGTTTGGCATTATACATAAAAAAAACAAGCTACAAGAAATGAATAAAAACAGTCCAGAGTTGATACTTTTGACATTTTCACGGTCAGAGTCACATGTGTATATTCTTTGACATTTAAGGACTCATTTTATGAACTGATTGTGACGCTGAACTGTCGACACTTGTGTACTGTATGTGGCTCCAGTCGCTCACTGCAGTGTTGACACAGCCAGTGTTGAACTGACACTTATTCCACTCTCTCATAAAGTTTGCCTTTATGACCACGGTGTAGCTTGAAGAATAAGTGACTCAAATTGGTGAATGTTCACAAACCACAAATTATGCATTTAGAGCGATGAATGGTGAATGATCATTCTTTGATATGAATTGGAGTCAGTCTCAGTCGCTCTTTGTTGTTTCCATTTATAAAAGGCACCAGCCTGTTCATTTACTGTACAGACAGAAAATTGGCTGTTTTTCCTTCTCCTGCAACATGTGTGGAAAAAACAATACATAATAACCTCATTAAAATTTTAGGGAATAAAAATGTGGAATCATTTTTCTCATTTAGCGGACCATTGTTCCTGTAAAAAAAAAAAAAAAGATGAAATCTCATATCTGCTTTTCAGTTACCCCCATTTTCTTTTATGCACTAAACTTGTACTATTGTTTTCTATGGGAACACATATTTTTTATGTAACTGTTTTGTAATCATTGCAGTCTAACCATATTCTGTTTCAGTGAGATTTTGTTTTTCGGTGGAGGCGAATCAATGTCACGCCTCCATGAACTGTATCTATTCTCATCAAACATTTGGCTGAGGATATGACATGGTGTTTCCAAAAGATGGCCTTCTGCGTGACACACACTGCCACTGTTACTCTTTTGGGACCACCATCCATTCACAAACACACCTTAAGTGAAAAATCACCATGCCTTACACCAGGAGTGAACAGGTATTTGCACGCAAGACCTGCATCAGCCTTAAAAAGGACAGATTTTTTTTTATCAAATCCCCAACAGACATATTTCATCTCTTTGGCCCCCTCTGATTCTATTTCTGCTCAGAGAAACTAGGCTAAGAGGAAGGAGAGAACAGCAGTCCAATTTAATAATGATGGCTGTCGGTGAGAGACACAGACAGCTGAGAAGAGAGGAAATAGGTGGTGGCTGCATCAGGTCAGTTGGCTGGATTGGTATAAATGTTTCTATTGTTTATACAAATACTGTATATGTGTGTGCATATACTATGCGTGTGTATTGTTCAACCTTTCCCCTGGTTTTACTTTGTGTGCATGTGTCAGAGTGAGAGAGACAGCCAATGGATGGGAGTCATTCATTGGCCAGAGTGTGGCAGGCAGCGGTGAGCTTCTCTGCTGATGTGGCCAGATCCTTCCCCCTCCATTTCTGCAAAGGGGGTGATTCCTTTTCATCCGTCACCCCCATCAATATAAATAGTCTGGGAAAGGAAGGAGAGGTGGAGGGGCATAATGAGTGAGGAGAAAGTGCGCCTTTTCTGGTTGTTCTTCCAACCAGTGTGTGGATTGAAGTGTTTGAGAGGCAGTGAGAAACAGTGCGAGGAGTTAAACAGAGCAACAGAAGTGGAGAGGCAGGCCGGGCTGCAGAGCAGCTCAGACTGCAGAAAGGAGAAAGGTGACCACAAATATGCCCGACTGTGGCCGGCGGGCTCCTGACCGACTGCTCTCCTCCCTTGCTATGTGGCCACAGTGGGCGGGGGAGCTCTTTTTCCATTCCACTTCCTTTCCCTGCCACACAGAAAGGAAAACGTGCTGCAGATGTCTGGGAAACAGTGTAGAGAGCTGCCTGCACACGAGGACTGCAGAGCTGCAACAGGAGGTGGATTCCCCCAGTAAAATCAACTAGAGAGTGTGATGGTGCACTACAGAGTTCACGCACTGTACGAGAACACGGTAATATCACGGCGTGGCTGGCAGTCAGCTGCGTGAGGAAGCGAAGGTGTGAAGAAGACTCATGAAAGCACCTGAAGGGACACTGACTGCTGCACTCAAAGTGGGAGTTTAGCACACCGAAGCTTTTAGAGAACATGTGCCACTACATCTATAATGGCACTGGACAATTTTATTTATATGTGTGCAGGCTTTAATTTAAGTTTATTCAGTCGCAATCAGCGAACCGCCTCTGTGCAAAAGTCTTTGTTTTAGCAAAGTTATGAAGTTCTATTTCCTTTTGAGAGTGGCCTTGCTGATGTCTTGATCTTGAATAAACCTGGCATAATAGACCTTTTTTTACAGCAGACATTTTGACATGATATAGTGAGATGTTACCAAAGATATCAAATTATGGTTCCACTCCATTTATGTTTAAAAGAGATAGTGTTCATGTGTAAGGACAGTTTAAAAAAAAAAAAAAATTCATACTTCCTGTAATTTCTGGCCATATTACAATAAAGATAAGTTAGAACGTTCATTGAAGTATTGCTAAAACAAAACATCTGGTGTTGACCTTTTCAAGTTTTCTCTGTGGATGCCACACCAAGTTAATGCAATGATTTAAGAATAAGGTCAAAAACCAAGATGAATCAGTTCAAATCAGAACACCAGTCAGTGCGTAAGATACTCATGTTGTTCCACAGACAAAATAACAATGTCATTGGAGACAGATTTCACTCTAATTTCCTATATTTGTGCCAGACAACCTGGAAATGAATCACATTAAAAGGCCTGCCAGCTTTAACACTTTGATTAAAAGGGTTTTCTTTTCCACCTAATTCGCTTTCACTAATCAAAAGCTTAAATTCAGCTCAAGGGCCACAATGCATTAGTCCCAGCCAGTCAGTGCTAAATATTTGATGGAAGTAGAGAGGATGCATAGTGAGTCATCAAGTGAGCAGACTAAACCTATATGTCATCAATAATACAACTCACTTGTAGCCCACTCATTCGTGGAAGATAATGCATGAGATGTATTGAAAATGAAAGTGATGCAGTGAAGCGAAACAGAGGTATTTGAGATGAGATGAGTCTGTTTGACTGTTGAGGGAATCACTGCAAGCTGCACACTTTCACACCAGCAGCTCTTCAGTTCAGAATACTGAACAGCAGATGAACTCAACCCTCAGTCTGCAGGAGAGTTATGTATGTGGCATTTGGAAAATGAGCCATATAACCCAGTGTCTCAGAAAGAGTTTTAAAGAGAAGTGATATGGACACTCACAAAGTGCCCAAAATGGTTTGTTTTCAGTTTCACGGTCTTATCACTTTTCAGTCCTTAAATGAAAATACATTTTATTCAATGACTTCAAACACACCCATTCTAGAATATTTAATATAAAGCAGCATTTTAAGGGGGGGACTGCTGTGTAACAAAAAACCTCAAGCACCAGCAACAGGGCGGGACAATTACTCAATTCCGATAATTATTGCAAAATAATTTTCTTCAATAACAATACAACAAGTATTGATGTCTTCATTTCCTGTTTTGTTTTGTTGCAGTTCTGTTCTCCTTGCCTTTCTGCCACCTTGACTACCTGCACCAGCCATAATGTGTCCTGATGTGACCTGTGTCAAATTCCCCTTTGCCCAGTCTTGTTATTCAGTTGAGCAATTCACATACTATAAATTGTAACGATTGTAAAGGAGTGAGAGATTAAATTTGTTGAATTGTATCGCAATTCATATTGAGTTGGGCATTGAATAGTAGTTATTTTGGTCTGAACCAAATTTGTGACAAACCACTTGGTTGAATAACATATTTATCCAACATTGCTCAAAACACACACACAAAGCAGCATTATTTTCACTCTGAAAGGTAAAGGTAATGTGAATGTCGCATGTGCCTAATGGAAACAGACATGTGCAAGTGTGCAAGCCTGACAGCAGTAATCCCTGTTTTTTTTTTACATAATATCATGCAGGATTTTAGTCATAATGTAGTGGGTTTTTTTTAATGAGATTTAATTTCTCCTCTCTCTCACTTTCACCTCTGGAGTCTCTGTAGTTTAACAAGGATAAGACGAATCCAATATGGAGAGCTCTGGAATGGTTTTCTTAATTATCACACACTGTAAGATAAGCTCTGTGAAATTGATCTACTTAATGACACTAATTTACACAGTTTTTAATTATTGAAAGATAAAAAAGAATACATTATGACAGTATTAATTAATATAGTCGTTTCAATACTATGTATACTATACTATACTATGTAATAACTAAGTATGCAAACTCAATATTAGCTCAATATTATGTCAAAAAATCAAACAGCTATATCTGGATAATTGCACCAATTCAGTTTCTGACAAATTCAAAATTAAAATAGAAGTTGAACACTGGTTCTGGCAGATACTGTACTTCAGTGATCTGGCTAAAGGGATAAATCTGTCTCTATTTCCAGCATAACTAAGAAAACACTGTGTGTCTGGTGAATTGATGTTACAGTGACACTCTGGAGTTTAGAATAATGCATGCAGTAGCATTTTTATTCAAACGCAGTCACAGTGACAGTCTCTACAGTCATATAAACACACATCATTTATGAAAGCAATCACTCCAGTGTCACTAATTTCCAACTCTATTTAATCCCAGATGGGACTGAGTGTAATGCTGTGCGCCTCCGTCTTTAATTGTCTCATGAATTATAGACGCATATCATTACATCCTCTGCTTTTTTAATCAAACACTGAGAGCAACCCAAATATGTCTTTTTGCACAGACTCACAAAGTATGACCTCAGGTGATTTTCTTGTATCTTAACATTAATATCAAAAACAAAAACAACCCGATTAATTTGATAATATTGTACTTTTTTAAAGAATGAACTTAAATCTTTCAGTCCAAGAAATCCTAAACCAACACATTGGGCTATTTCCTCCTGTTTGTGAATAGAATGTTGCTGGGTGTCATATTAAGCCTCTTGCACTATTGACCGAAGGGCTGTCGGTCACATTTCTGAATGATGGGGTGTGACAGTGAGGTTTTTTTGGCGTGGGAAAAACCAAGGCATCTTTTTTTGTTCTTCTCTATAACTTCCTCCACATACCAAGTCAGTTTCATTAATTGACAGCCCGCATACCTGTGCCACAGCCCACAGCCTCGGGCCTTCACTTATCTGTCACTGAAAAATACGGATATGCACATAAGCTGTGCTCTGTTCTGCTGCCCAGATACTTGCAACCTGAACCAAGACATGGGCTATTGCAGGAGGCTGCAGTCTTATCCAAAACATCATTGAACAAAACCACTGCAGCATTAAAAGCCACAGTCTACATGTTCAACACCAAATTCCGCCAGAAAAGCTGCAGAGTTATGCAATTTACAATGAATAATTAAATCTCTGAAGGTGTTGAGGAATCAAAACAACGCTGAAAAAAAAAAAAATCTACCCATCCATTCTGGCTTTCACACTGCACCTGCAATTATTTCAACCACAGCAAACTAGGACTGTCACTTTTTACCTAAAACACAGACATCCATTCGACCCTGAGAGGACAAAAATATAAAAAGATTAATGGTTGTGTGTGCAGGTAAGGGCCAGGGAATATCTGAATATTCTTTTGGAATTTGCCTGCCAATTAGACTGACAAATGTGCTAAGATAAGAAATGTAAAACTGAGGCCGGACTACTCAGGAATAATGTGATGCTACTACTTTAACAGCTGCATATGCACACGTGTTGTCTCGCACAGTCTTCTCATGTCCCATTGACACATTCACAGAATAATGCAATCCTGAGTGTGAAACCTTCACAGCAGAAAGACACATTAGTACTGTTAGTGTGTGTGTTTCCACCTTTGAACCACAGTATTAACAGTGGTCATTGACAGAGGGTGGACAGCGCTCATTCAACCCTGGTTCTTCCCACAAACACAGCCAAATCCAGCTGCAATCTCATCTACAGCGCTGACAAGATGACAAACATCCACAAATGAACTGGAAAAAAAGGCTGATGAAAGCTGTGAGGGAATGCACAAACACGCACCGGATTGGTGGATAGAAAGGATTACATTATTCCTCTACCAGGCTCCACTATTTACTCAATCACATGTAAATGAGAGGAAGGATTGCATTTTCCTCAAGAAGGAAGGCTCTTCAAGCACAGCTCTGCTGTAAATCAGCACTCTAAATATTATTTTAGCAACTGCGGGAGCTTCCAGGAGCAGAGAGCTAATATTACTTCTAGCTGCAGGTCACAACCGCTGGGTGTAACTGACACCAGAAGCAGGTCAATATTAGATTCAAATCCTCTCAAGAGCAACTTGTTGATGTGTCTGAGGAAAAAAAAAAGCCAATTTCAGTGCGTCCCACAACTTTATAGCTCCATCGCCCGTAACTTGTAACACATTCAAAGCTACTGTCCTCTTGATCAAAATTCAGTGTGTGCGTGCGTGCCAGTGTTTGTGTGTTTCCCAAGGATACAAAGTAAATTGCATTTTCTTGTGTTTCCATTTCATCATTGTTGCATGGTCTCAACTGTGCTCACAGGAACATTTGAGTATGACCTAGACAACAACAAAAAAAAAAAGTTCCATACTTGAGCTGCTTTGTTTTTCTCTCTGTCTTTTTATTAGATTTACATTAGAGTGTGTTGGATGTGAATGTCAGAGACTGTTGTTGTGTGGAGGAGGGAAAGGAACTCCAAAAGGAGAAAAGGTCAGACAATTCAACAGCTAACTAAAAAAAAACAACCTCTGTTTTGATTGTGTTACTACTGTTTTTCTGTTATCTGTATCACAGATGATTAGGGATAACAACAGACATACTAAATGCAAAGAATTTTTGACTGTCACATACTGTATGTTAAATACGAACGAGCTGTTATTTGACAATGTGTCATGCACAGCAAAGTGCTTGACACCTTTCAAAATGTCTCCTCTTTCCGTCCTGCCTTAGGAGGTAAATTTTAGCACTTTCCTCAGATTAACACTCCAGTTCTCAGATCATGAGACAGGATGGGAGCAGCACGATTATAACAATTTAGGATGGGGGTTTGGAAAGATTGGAGAAACTGTGCCTCTGCCCATTGATCATGATGCTGACACTCTGACGTGTCTTTGACACCCCACTCTAGGCTGAAATTAGTGGATACTGTGTTTAACCCTGGGCTGTAATCCTAAAGCAAACTCTCAACACCACTGCCCTAACGTCCATGCACTGTCCTGTGATTACACAGGGGAGGTCAGCGCTTATCAGGCTACCACTCACCTTTATGTCAAAGATCATCAGGCAGCTTGAGTAAGCACTGTTGTCATTGACCGGCCACAGGATGTTAGAAGATAAGAGACATCAAATAAAACACTGTATGATGACACTGGATCTTGTCAAACCATTGTGTGATGCAACATGGATTTTGCATTGGTTTATTTATATTTTAGCTCCAATAAACGTATGTTAAATTAGCTGTTAGCGGTTCATCTTTACAATGTACCTGTGTACATAGATGTAGAGAGAATAGCCTTTAAAAACACTTTGAACACAGCTCATCAATTGACTCATGCAGATTGCACATTCTGAAATTGCACAAGCCAATTAAACCTGTTCATTTAAGATAGCGCGAGAGATGCAACAGACAGAAAATGAGCAAAGCATTGCATTATGTATTGATATTTATTTTATCAGAGTTTAAAAAATATGTGCATGTTGTACTGTATGTGTGTACCACGTGTGATAAGATAAGATAAGACTTGACAGAACTAGGTCCCCCAAGACCATTTCAAAGGGTTTCAATGTAGTTTACGTACCACCATGAGCTATGACAGCTCCACTGACTGTGACTGGACCAAAAACTGACAACGCCATTTAGAACATCCATTTCCACCCTTACGTTTAAACTAACAATATGAAAAACCTCCAGTCTATAGCACAGACACCAGTGAGTAAAAATACCCTCTCCAGAATGCAACACATGTAATAGCCTGATAGCTGTGATGAGCGATAGGCTATACAGTAGGATGCAAGGTTGGGATAATGCCACAATAACAGCTGTAAGTAGGGGAAGAGTCAAAGAGTCACCCTTTAAGTGGCCAGCAGCAGAGCCATGAAACGGTGCGTTCATAGCTGGAGGGTCAGAGGGTGAACGTGGCTGCGAGGGAAGTACGCCTGCTTGATGGCAAAATCTGGAGTAGCCACATGAAAGGCTCGGCACCAGCACAGGAAGAAGCTCTGTCTAATTCCATGGGTTACTATTACAGACGTCGGCTAAATCAGAGCCTAAAGAACACACAGACTGTTTTCTCACAGCAGTGGGAACGGCACGCTAGGAAATAGGCATAAAGAGATTAATGGAATATCTGTGGGAAAACCAGTCTGGAAAAGTCCACTTGGAGGGATGTTGTGAAACTGTCGAAGACTCCACTTTAACATCTGCTGAGCGGTGTCAATATTTTGCTGTTAACAGTGTGTTTTGAAATATAAATGACACAAACTTAAGAAAATGTGTTTAAGTGATGGTGTGGTCTTTCACTGAGACGTGCACAGTGCAATTTGTCTAATTCAGAACAGCTCAACATCTGATGTTTAAAGCACAGCAAGAAAGAGGCAATAACCCTATAAAGTAAATTACTTGAGGCCCCACCATCTTTTTATGCCTCTGCTGTTGTTCGGAGACGTTTAATGTGTACGCTATAAAGCAAGAGTGGGTGAAATGTGGAGAAAAGTGAAGGGTGAAACAACCGAAAGCTAAAACCCAATATAACCAGAGCACAGCCTCCCATACAGTTCAGCAGTGAGAAGACACTTGCATCATATCCAACCCTGACATATTCATGTTACTGAGAAGTTCTGCTGTGACATGTTTACATCGGCAGCTAAAAAAAGAGACTCTAGATTTGGGCTGTCATGCTATAGTGACAGTGTTTTCTCCTTTGCCATTGCTGGAAAATTTGATTTGTTTCTCAATCTCGTGTGCAGACACCTATACTTGTCTTCACTTCTCTTTGTGTCTCGCCTCTGTGGAACTGAAAGTGGGGTGCACGCTCTCTTGCACTCTGTCCAAGTTGTGAAAAATAAGTCCACGCTTCTCAGTTTTACCAAAATTATGTGATTCTCTGCGAGTTCCGGTTACTCTCTTTATTTAGCCTTCATTATCAAAATTATCAAAATACTCAGCAGTAGCAAGGAAAATGGATCCGTACCTTTAAAAGTTCTACAGTACCCTATCCTTTTTTTTCAATGGTAGGGAATAGAAAATAGGAAAACATTTACCCTTTAAATAAAAACAGACAGAGCCCACTGTCAGATGTAGTAAACAGTGTATCATTTCTGTTCACAAAGACCAAACAGAGGCAGAATAATAAGATCACAAACAACAAAAAACACCAAATCACCAATTACTGGAAATGCTAATGTGGCAAAGAGCCCCAGGCCTTTGTGGACAGTAATAATGAGTGGCCACCAAGGAACTGGACAAAGCTAATAATCTGTATAGCCTGTCTGACTGGATATATCACTGCATCATTATGACTGTGTAACAAAGAGATTGCCTCAAGAGGATTTTGGCACTGTCGTCTGTGTCTATATGCAAAATGCCAACAGTTCACATGCAAGCATCTTATACTGGTCTGGCGGCATGTGACCCTGTTTTGGCGTACTCTAGGAACGACAGCTTGACAGAGGCTGCTCACCTTAAGGGGCTTGGATGAAGTGTTAATCTGCAGTTCCTCAGCATTTCTGATCAACACAGATTAGGCTGTGGTCAGTCACCCACAAGTGGTCCCTTTGCTGACTGAGAGGGGGTGAAACTAATGCAAGCAAATAACTTAAAGCGGTGAGTGTCTGCCTCATATCTTTATATTCTTAAGAAAAACCTTAATCCCCTCTTTATGGTAAGCTGTTGGGGATCTTGGACTGTCTACTGTGGGACTTCACCAGGATTTCAAGGTTTCAGAGCCACCTCAAATTAAATTAAATGTTGTGGTCCTCTTAATCTCTGGACTCTTGCGCAATTCAAAAGCCAAATGAAATACACTGAAGTGGCTGCGGGTTAACTGCCTGCTTCCAAAGGCCAGACACATGTGACCCTATCAGAGCATTGTAATTCATCCAGCTGCACTGACATCCTCCACTCCAATCTTGTTTGATTAGATTGTCATCTCATTTCCTTGTGCTATTGCTATACTGCAATGCAAGTGTGTGCGTGATCGACCTCAACACCTCCAAATGTCCCAGACGCTCCCGATTTCTGCCTCGCCTACATCACAGACAGTCATAAAAACAGTCACAGGGTTTTGAAGTGGTGCTTTACGTCAGGTCTCAGCCACTGTCTGAACAGCTGAGAGCAGAGTTTGGAGCTGGCTCCTATTATTCACACCCTCCCCTTCTCCAGAAACCCTGAAACTTGGAATAAGTAGTTTACAGGATGAAAAAGTTGAAAAGTTCAGGTACTTGTTTACTATCTATCTATCTATCTATCTATCTATCTATCTATCTATCTATCTATCTATCTATCTATCTATCTATCTATCTATCTATCTATCTATCTATGCACCTATATTATTTTTGCTTTGGAATTCAAATGAACCAAAACTGTGTGTTTTATTTAAACTAAAATATGCCTTACAATAACCACTAGCTAACATCTCATGTAATTATTTTGTTTTGAAGCTACAACTCTTCACAAAGTGCCAAAGTTGAATAAAACATATTGGCAGTAAATCCATTGAACCAAGAACAAAACAACCAACCTCCCATAAAAAAAGAAGACATTTGGACGTCTCTCTTCTTTTGTGGTTCAAACCATCATCTTGGATAAGTGAAGCGCTGGAATCATAAACTGTAGTGTCTGGGTGGTGTTTTGGTGTTTGTGTGTGGCTTCACCTCTGACATGATTCAAGTCACTGACAGTGCTGCTGTGCATTGTTGGGTGCAATTTTACCATCACTGTAGCGGAGCAGAATAGCCTCGGTGTCTGGAATGGTCGCCCTCTGTCTCGGTGACAATGCTTCACTGATCCGCACATTCACTACAGTGATGGCCGGTGGTACAAAGACCTTTTGACGTTGTGGGGGGGGGGGGGGGGGGGCGGGCGCG